>NQII01001711.1:859280-888626 GCA_002778355.1 Clitarchus hookeri | reverse complement strand
TAATCCCAAGCGTGAGTCCAGTATGGTGAGTACGAATACACAATGGATTGTTCCGCTCATCCGCACGTCTACGAAAGCGAACACCATCATTCTGTCAAGGTGGAAAAGACTCATCACTGAACACCGCTGCTCTCTATTCACGTCTCCACCACACCCTCTTCCGACACCACCGGAGACGTGACAATTCTGTGGAACGTCTAGCCAAGCTACCTTCTCGGAGTCCCCCTGTACGGGCCTTGCTCAAAGTCAATTGATACCCGGCATCGTCTTACAGACACTGCAGGCACACACTGTGATATACACGCAATGGAATCGCACAGCTAACTGCACTCGTGTTGTCAGGTAGACGACCCGCGATCATACACTAGGTCTAATGGCTGGAGACTGGTGCAGCTGAGTGGCGATCTAGTGCCCTTTAAACACAAACAGTTAGTGTTGTAAAATCCGCTTGGGTTAGGCGATGTTTACAAGGTGTCCTTCGATGCATTTTCACTAGTGTATAATGGCACACATCACATCGAACCTACCATCACGGTAACGACAAAAAAAACTTGAAAAAGATGCCTCCACGTTATTTTCTACAATCTACAACTCTTGTTGATAGTGTAACAAGAAAACTTTTACAATAAGCAGAAAACTTAAAAATATTTTAGTTGGCTTCAATTACAGTAACGTGAGCTGAGAAATTCCGAAACTATGTCAGTAAAAGCAATTATTTTCTTAGATTGTGGATGCAACAATTTGTCACTATCACCATCGGCGTGCAAGGAGAAAGGGGTTTTGCAGATCCAATCACGAAAGTGGAACTGACCTAAAGTGTTATGAAATACAACTAGTCGTGAATTCTTTTACGAAAATCGGGTGTCCCTATTTATAATGAATGTGTTTATATATACTTAATTTGCAATTTTTATCTCGTAAACGTGAGTCTTCATTTTGCAGTTTGCAACCCGTATTACCTAACCCTGCGCACACCTATGACTTACGCCAGGCGCAGATTAAGACGCAGTTGCGTAGCTCGACGCAGCACAGAATAGTGACAGAAAATACGAACAACAGACCTTGGTTGAGGGTCNAGTAGTGACGGAAAATACGAACAACAGACCTTGGTTGAGGGTCGCAAATTAGGCGTAGCGCAGGTGCGTGCCTGCACCGGCTGGGGTGCAGTCTGGTGTTAGGAGTCTGTATTCGACGAGATTGTCATGTCCCGCGTGGCGAGGTTGGCACTAGAGGCGGCCGCAGTCCCGCGTAACAGCGCGGTACGGAGGGTTGCCTACCTGCCGGGCTCTCACCACCCCAGCCTCATANAGCGGCCGCAGTCCCGCGTAACAGCGCGGTACGGAGGGTTGCCTACCTGCCGGGCTCTCACCACCCCAGCCTCATAACGCAGCTGTTTGTATGCGCGTGGCGGAGCACCCGGGCCGCTTGTGAATAAAAGCGCCGTGCATCATTTTCAAGTGGCCATCTCCTCGCGCGAGCACGAGCCGGTCCTGAATCATGGCGACAGCCCCTCGGCACGGGCCAATGAGGGTGCTCGGCCGACGAAAACTTCCCAACGACGACGCCCTCCAACATCTCAAGGCAACGGACCCGCGTTCACGCATGAAAATGCATCACGTGTAAGACAGGAATAAACATCTCTTAAGGTTCGACTTCGCCCCTTTTAAATTCTTCGTTTTCATGTCATAATTTTGGGTCCAGAGTAATAACTGGCAATGCACGATTATATAAAATTTACATTTTACGAGTTGTTTAATATTGTTGTGCTTTTTTTTAAGTCGCCGGGAAACTACGTAGTCCACATTAAGCCTACCTACCACGATACGTTAAGAGAGGTGTTACGGTGAAGAGTTAATACAGATTTCGAATAAACTTTTATTTTCTTAAGTGTCTTATTTAGTATGTATAATTAGTAACCAAAGACGCGCCACTTATTTGGAGCCAATTAACGCCGTAGAAACAAAAAGTGTGGTGAAAGTTGCAATGGCACGAAGTGTAATGGCCACCTGCCTATCGGAATATCACTAATTCCGCTACGCCTGACTAGCGATGCTGACTTAATTGGCCCCCTGATAAGCAGAAAAGTGAACTAGAATAGCACCCCAGCTTGCACATTAAAATAAAACTACTTTAAAAGTGAAAACGGCACACATTTCATCACTTACACGGAATTAACATCCACGATAGCCTGCACCATAAAGCGTCATTCCAAACAACGGTGTTAAATAATGATAGGTCTGTCCATATTCGTGCGATGTAAAACCAACTAAAACGTACATTTCAGCTAACGTTATAATGTTATTACAGACAGCTTTAACACTTGGTTATATACAACGCAAAACCAACTGGGAGCTAAAAAAAATAGTTGAAGGCTTGTAACCGAAATGCAGGCGCGGCGCAAGAATTTCAGTTACAAATTTTGCAAACCACCACTATCATACACTAGTATCTCAAAACGCAACACCCCTCTGGTACAACCTTCGGGATACCCAAGATATAATTAGATTACCAAAGAAAATCTTAAGATNCAAAACGCAACACCCCTCTGGTACAACCTTCGGGATACCCAAGATATAATTAGATTACCAAAGAAAATCTTAAGATTGTTAACAAAACTTAATAATTTTTAACAAAGAGGAAACATATATCGAAATCATAATTAAAGAAAAAAAAGGCTGGGGGGGTAATTATACACTTTCCTCTCTCTTGTTTTTTTTTTCTCTCGCTAAGTAAGGAAACACAGATTTTCCAAAATTTACAGATACACAATATCTTATTTTCACACATTTTATATAATGTACATAGGCAAATTTCTTTTTTTAAGTAATTAGTTAAATCATGATACCATTCGCATTAAAATTACATTTCATACCGTACGCTATTCACAACGCTTTGCTCAGCAATAAAACCTTCTTCACACTTTTTGAATCAAACCTTTGAACAACACCCCATGTACGACGTTTTTGGTTGTTTCCTATATTATTTTACGTATAGCAAGTATTTTGTACTTGTGTTAACATAAAAGTGCATTATTTTTGGTTAAATTTTAGTTTTATTAATATTTCATCTATAAATAATAGTATTTCATTTATAATGAATATGAATACACTCGGAGAGAAAAAATGCGTGTTGGTAATGCCCGGTAATAAATAGTTATTATGCAAAATATTATTAAACTAATTGCGCCCGAACGCGGTGCATTGTCCCTTTGGTGTGATTTACTAGACTTGGGTAAGTTTAGTTTGCAGGATGCNTAGTGTGATTTACTAGACTTGGGCAAGTTTAGTTTGCAGGATGCGGAGGAATATTTTGGAAGTATAACTTTAGCAGGGATCCTTACAAAGTCCACGACGGCTACTAAAATAAAATTTATCTTAAAAATTCAAAACTGCAACAAACACCAAAATCTACATAACACGTTTCCAAATGTTTCTAACCTTTGCCTGTTATTACGGAAGATATTACCAATGGTCATTACTAGTCGTGAAATATGCAAATTACAAGAACTAAAAAGTAACAAAAATTCCTTGGCACTATATGAAAATAAAAGTATAAATACGATAACAGGTTAAAACATCAATCACAATATGATTTTGCACGTATAACATACTAAGTATCTAACAAACTCCTACCAAAATACAATTTGGTATTTATCATACTGGTATCCACGATCGTGTTTACCCGAGAAACCAAGCACACAAGTTTTCATGTTCTCTCTCACTTTCCCTCAATTCCTGAGCGCGGTACAGGAAACTTCAGCAACTCTGCTTGTCAAACATTCCACAACGTTAAACTTTACACATCGACCGCTCGCACTGTAATTTTAAAATGGCGAAAGTGCAGAGTCTTTTAAAGTAGCAGCTCAAGTACGATCACTTCCTTGCCATTTCGAGATGAGTATTAAAACCACAAAGATGCAACAGAGGCGATGCAAGTTACGACGCTCTTCTTCGCCAACGAAGTGTAGAAATGCGATTAGTTCTCCTGCGCACACGACTAATGTCTTCGTTTCAGCCTCTAACAATAGAACGGAGGGGGTGACTACCTGTACTTCGCCGTTGCAAAACCACACCACTTCAAATATGTGATGACTTGGAGTATGCTGCAGAAACCTCATGACCTCAGAAATTATATTTGATACCTTGCGGAAACACAACCGACGTTAAGAGAAGCTATCCTACACTATAAAAATTGTCTAGTAAAATTCCTAAGATGTAATTTAAGTTTGTAACCTTACATCATACGGGGGCCGCGGTGGTGCTATGGTTAGACTACTCGCCTCCCACCAAGGCGAACCGGGTTCGATTCCTGGCGGGGTCGCCCCGGATTTTCGCATGTGGGAATCGTGCTGGGCGATACTGGTCGGCAGGTTTTCTCGAGGATCTCCAGTTTCCCCCGCCCTTTCAATCCGGCGCTCCTCCACACTCACCTCAATTCATAATCATCAGCGCTTAAGACCTCAATGTTAAGAGCAGTCCGAATTTTTTCACTCACTCACATTTCACGAAAAAAAAAAAAAAAAAAAAATGCTACGTATTATGCTGCAGATATAGGAATGTTTAGCTTTGCTACTGTACAAAGTTTGAGAAATTCCCTACGCATTTGAATCTTCTCTGAGCAAATGCAGGAACGCTACCATGGATTTATAGCGGGGAGGGGGTGAAGGAATTACTATTCGCGCTTTCTCACTATATGTGTACACTGATGTGATAAATTTGTGAATAATTTGTTTGATTAAAATCTTCGCATTTTGCGTCGGTTTAGGTAGAAATCAATGGCGGTTTTTAGGCAGTAAGGAAACACAACTCTGTTCCAGGTTATTTGAGGGCACACGGGGTAATATTACGAACTACGCAGCCGAAAGCTACGAACTACGCAGTAAAAAGCGGCGGGGGCAGCGAGTAAAAAAGGCGATGGGATTTGACATATCCCTGTGATTTTGTAGGCGGAAGTTTTCAATGATTGCTGCACTGGGTTAGAATGATGTACATAATTAGCTTTAACAATACAAACAGTAGTAACTTAACATTTTCCTCTAGGTACAGTTCGTCAAAACTAAATATTAAACTATTTACTTGAGCAGCAAAGAAATGATCTAACATACTTCAGATATTTCGCAGGTGTGGGAATCGAAAAGCACATTAGAATCTCATTCCCAACGCAGTGGATCGAGGTTAAAATGCAAACCTCCGGGATTTAAGTCTGGCATGACAAACACTACGAAATACGTAAAATGCCACCTTTAAGAAAAAAAAACACTGCATTCGAACCTTAACAAAAATGTATTTCCAGCACCAGCAATCTTTAATGATTCTTCAAGAGACCTATTATACCGAGTGTGTTCTCTGCTTTTTTGCCTGTAACGTGCCCAAACGAATCACAAAGCGGTACACAGCACGATCATCATAACGCATGCAGAGGATATCATTATGACAGTGAAGGCTTAGAGTACCTACACTTCAAAACTTAAAGGCCATCCGTAGGTCACAATGTTATCACGATGAGCGACGAAAAACACTCCATAAAATAGCTTCAAAACTTTCCTATGCCGACAGAAATTCAAGTGACGTAAGAAAGAAAAGTTGTCGTTATGTAAATATGTATTTCCTTAAACAATGCAGCTTTATTTTTTGTTTTAATGTTAAAAGTTTTTACTCAAATTTAAAACGCTGTACGTCGACTGTTTATTTTTACTAGGCTGCTTACAGGGTACTTGAATTGAAAGAAACTTTTACAAGATAAAATATAAATTATACAACAAAAATTGTTCCGCACAAGAAAACCCGTATAAACATTAAGCAAACGCGCAACAGGGTAGTATTCTGAAATGGCACACCAGTTATCACAACCCCGCTATACACAACAAATTCAGGTGACGTTTAACGCACAACTGTAGAAAATCTTGCCATCACGTTAAAATATAACGAATAAGGACGAAGAAAAATTAACCGATGAATTATCAGAAGCGTGTTTTCAAATGCGGCAGTTCAAAATGCTGCTTACGCCCAGTTTAATAGTTTTAAAAAAATAAATTATATATGAAAGATTGTTTCCAAGATACACCCCTCCCTTCCTTCCAAAGTGTAATGACGTGTATTTTTCTTCCCACCACAAAACACATCACATAACACAAGCGGATGTCTTGTCTTGTAGAAGCGACACGTGCGTCGAATTGCTGACTACCTTGGGAAAAGCTGTCGATATTTATAAAAGGTTATTAAAAACATTAGTTACTACTTGAGGTACGAAAAAAAAATTACTATAATGAGGAGGATGAGAAAAGTAATACTACGGTGCTTCAAGTTATTATGATGGTATAATTGGACTGTGTCCATTGCCGACCACGAGACTAAATAAAAATCTTGCTGAGTTATGTGTGTATGTGCGATTTTTATTTAGTCTCGTGGTCGACAATGGACACAGTCCAATCATACCATCATAATAACATAAACTCCCCATTGCCATTAAACTTCAAAAATAAAATGGTGCTTAAAATTCAATTTACCATCGAAAAAAACATGCTAAAAATTTAAGCTTGGAGACAATGGAGAAAAAAATTCCACTAATGGGAACACGCTTAGCATTAGAGGGTATCTGCAGAATTCGGTAAAACGAAATTTTCATACCAACAAAATGACAGAGATGAATGAGTATTCAATAGACGGAAACGGAAAAGAAACATGAGCGCCCCAGGAAAGCTGTACTTGTGCGTGCGCTGTATGATGACCACAACGGGAATTAACTAAGGAAAATGTCCTACCCCAGTGTGACTACTGTAATCGGGATGAGGAGGTTTGATTTCCCCTTCCAGGAAACTTTTCGCATCATACCCCAAATCAGTATTGTTTGTAATTAAAGTATCTTAGTAAGCACTATTATTTCCTTTACTGCCGAGAACTCGCACCAATTAAATCGGAAAACGGGAAAAATTCCGAGCAATAAAATATTAAACCTTTTAATTGTCAGCCTTTAAGTACGGGCAGATCAAACGATTGGACGAAGTCTAAGTTTATAAGTTTAACAAATACAGACAAGTTCGTAACACCAGTCTATTAAACAATAGCGTGGGTCTTAACACCTCATACAACATTTTAGTTGATTGGAGAGGGAGCGAAGAAGGGGGGAGGGGTGGTATCCTTATCTGGGAACGATATCCCTAAAAAACTGAAGAAATGCTGTCCTCTTAAAACGGCTTGGTGTGGCACACCATAATTCAAGAAAAATAGAACTACTTTTAGCAAAGGGAATGCCAACCACGCACCCCAGCTGGAAGGCAGACAGGACATTTCAATTAGAAACACAGATTACGAATTCAAAATAATGTTTGTTTTTGAGCCCTTAAAACGCACACAAAGTCAACGAACAGGAACGACGATTTCCTGGGAGTGGCGTTGGTTGCATATCGAATAGGAAATTAATGTGTTGCCTTGATCAAAGACCCGGTAAGGAAATGGGTCTATTTATGGGCAAGAAAATCGGAAAATGGGAGGGATGTAAACGAAAAAGAGAAAAGAGTTACGGCCAAGGACGATTCCAGGAAGAGAGAATTACAAATCGAAAATTTTCTCGTTATGGAGAGGAAGAAATAAAACAAAAATCCACCCTGCTTGCACGAAAGCTTGAAGATCGTGATAACATACTTTAAAAAAAAAAATACAGGGAACCAGGAAATTAAAGAATAAGCCTGAAAGATAGAAGGGATGTTGTTCACAATGAGAGAGCGCACAAGTGGATACTTATTTAATTAGAGCAAGGAGTCTGAAAATGCCTCTCTTAACTGAAAAAGGTTTCCCTAGGCTTTTTGGTCCAAACCGCGGAAGAAAATTAAAAAGTCCAGCAAACTGTGACACAGGAGATATTTAACTTTACAATCTTAAGCTTTAAAATATAAACACGCATCACACAGCATGTAAGTATTTACATTTTACTGGACTGCGAGTACTGCTAAGTTTCTGCACCCTTGTCACGACTGTTACTAATTACTAATAGCATTTAACAGTTATATGAACGTATCAAACAGTATTCGTTCCTGCGCAAGGTAGGCAACGAAGCCCACTGTACTTGCACCAGGCTGGAGCTTGGGACTTACATGCCATGTATATCGAAGTTTTGGGTATGTCAAGCATCGCAAACCCAGCCTTACCGCCAGAACTAACACGCATCTTCCAGATTTGACTATAGATGGTTTGGTTCACTAACCTCCAACTTTTGGAGGTTTATTTTGTTCTCCACAAACTTTCTGAAAATACTGTTGTTGGCTAATATAATTTTTTTTTTTTAACCAGCTTGTCGTTTTACACTGTTTAGATCGCTACTAGGTTTTAAACAAGACGACTGTCTAACTGTACCATGCAGTGAATTGTGAAGTGTTCCAGTTCGTGTTCCAGAGCCTTCTCCAGGTTGCAATAGTGCACATAAACTGCTTGTCTTCCAGTACGATCATCGACTTGCGATGTTTAGAACCCAGCGAGCAACGATTCATTGGCAGGAAAGGCAGGTATTTTATGTTCTGCGTGCAGCGCTGCGGGATGCTCTACTTCGCATTCCAAGATGTAGCCGATCGTCCTGTCGTCGATGTTTGCGTTCATCTATTCTGAGTTGCGAATGGGGGGGTGGTATGTTGTTATCCTGCCAATGTGTCTCTTAAAGTACTCTTCCGAAACGTATTAACGGATTAGCATCTCCAAGCTTACAGCTCTACGAAGTCGCAATTCTACAAACACTACCCCTACACTCCTGCTTACTCTCCAAGGTACAAGTGGCTCGTCCTACTCTTCCACATGGCTAAAACAGTTTTAATTCTCGGCAATAACACATTAGTACAACGATTTGAAAAATAACTTTACCTTTACTTTATTTTCATTTTTTGTTATGAATATTTTATTTCCTTTTTTTACGATCACAACAGCACACATACAAACAGCCGTGCGAAACACAGTATAGTCTATTCGCGATTTCTTGACACTTTTTTGAATTAAACCTTTGAAAAACCTCCGATGCATTACGTGCTTGATTGTATCCTAAATATATCATATATCACACGAGTGTTATACTTATGCAAACATAAAAAGTACTTTGTTTTTGAATAAATTAAACTTTCGCCTACATTTTACCTATCAATTATAATATTTAATTAAAAATTGATATAAACAATAACAGGAAGAAAACAGGCGTGTTGGTGATAACTAGTAAGAAATAGTTCTTATGCGAAATACAATTACACTGANTTGAATTAAACCTTTGAAAAACCTCCGATGCATTACGTGCTTGATTGTATCCTAAATATATCATATATCACACGAGTGTTATACTTATGCAAACATAAAAAGTACTTTGTTTTTGAATAAATTAAACTTTCGCCTACATTTTACCTATCCATTATAATATTTAATTAAAAATTGATATGAGCAATAACAGGAAGAAAACAGGCGTGTTGGTGATAACTAGTAAGAAATAGTTCTTATGCGAAATACAATTACACTGAATGCGCACGAATACGGCGCGTTGTCTCTTTGCTGTCATTTTTTCTAGTATCGTTTAAGCTTTGCTGCAGAGGCGGCGGAATGTCCTGGAAGTAGAACATAAGCAAGGCTTCAGAAAAGTTGGAAGTAACCGTGAATGGAATATATAGGCTACTCACGGTAAAGTGAACACTTTTAAGGCCTTCCCAAAAGACATTAACCACTAATAAATATATTTTATTGCAGCCTCAGACGCCAATGTATACACTGAGTTTATTAGTCACATGACAACGTTTATATTAAAAAGCGATGGAAAGATACAAATTGAATGAAAGTAAAAATTTAGCAGGACCTTAAAAAGTGCTCACTTTACCGTAAATCGCCTCAAGCACTAATGTAGTGTTAGAAGTTAGTGGTGTCAAAAACTCTGCCATATTTTTCTTCGCCGTCCTTGTTGCAACATTGGCATGTTTTCTGCAAATATTAATCTCATAAACAACATGCACAGGACTTGAAGTTAGAACACACTTTGTGTAAGTAAGTGCTTCGAGCTGTTTCTGCACTTCCTCTAGCCTAGTTTTAATGCAACTCGTATGTGTATCACGTTAGCAAGTACTTTTTCACGTAAAAAGATAGTACCGTGGAAAATTAAATTGTAAACAAACTCGTTCATTAATGTTGACTATATGAATGGCAGTTTTATTTGCGATGGGCGAGTCAATGTTCGGAACATGCGAAAAGACGAAAATTGGTTTATCATTGTGCCCAAGTGCGACAAAAGGCTATTGTAAGAACTTATTGCTGATATGCAGTTACTCCCTCGCAACACACAACAACGTAAAGAAAGAGCCACAAAAAGAAACCAGGTGGTATACAACTGAATGAACAAAATACCAAAGAAGAACAAACGGAAGAGACAACTAAAACAATTAACAAGAAGTTACTGATACCTCATGAGCCCACTTTCTTTTACATGGATGCAAATAAATGCTAGTAAAGTTATAGAAAGCTTAGATGGTAGGTAGGCATTCAATGAAACCAGAAACACGTGAAACAGTACAAAGACAACTAAAATAAACGAGTGACTTACCCGGGATTCGAATACAGAAAAATTCGTAGAATTAAGCTAGCGTGCAATCAACTGCATCACGGGGGTAGGATTTAGACCATCAACTTCGAATGTAATCAGTCTAATGTTTTAAATGATAGGGTTCATTAACCTGAAATAATTATTCGGCCATCATTTTCAAAATAACTGTCTGAGCCACTAAAACACACACAAGTTTACATGGCCCCATAACGCTACTTGTGTGAAAAATTTGATGGAAATCGGTTGATTGGTCTTATTTTCTTAAATAAGGCTATCTCACAAAATTGCTTAACAAGAAGCTCTGTACATGATGTTTGTAATATATAATGTCAGCATAAAAAGTTTGATTGAAATAGTTTAATTGTTAAATAGATATGCCAAATATATGAAAATATTTATATGGACACCATTTTTTAAATCATTGCTTGACCTCATTTAAATTATGTAACTATTCTTGGTCTTATGTAGGTGTGCCAAATTTTGTGAAAATTAATAGAATTATTCCGCAAATATGACAAAATGTTCAGTTTACTCCCCTGACACTACTTTTCAATAAAAAATCCTCCAAAGAAGGATCTCTGTATGCATATAGGTCGATTGGTTCTCGATATATAGCATAAAACCTCCATTGAACATGTGGCAATCTTTATAAATGAAGGCAACAAGTGTATATATTAACACATTCGATTGTCATAGATACAATTTACAAAGTTAAATTTAAATCTGTTACACAGTTTCGTAGATATAACACACTAAGCTAAAATGTTTGTATACGAGCCATTCACAAAATAAGAGACTTACATATTTAAAACATATAAATTAATATAACCTACCCCAGTACGAATTCTTCGCAAAATTTGAAAGAAATCGGTTGATTTTTTTCCGAGATACGGCATAAAAACTATATTATTTCATGTGGGGCTATCTTACAAAATGACTGAGAAATGAGGCTTTGCAATAACAATTTTGATTGATACAACTGATACTGTCAGCATACAAAGTCAAGTTGGAATTTGCTTAGCAGTTTCGTAGATAAACAAATTCTGAGCTAAAATGGTTATATGGTAGCCATTTTGAAAATTTCACCCACTCAAAATTTATTAGTTGACATAGCATGCCATAGTGCTAATTGTTGGCCAAATTTGGTAGAAATCGGCTGTTACTTCGGAGATCATAGAATTTCAATTGTTCAAGTGATACTATCTTACAAAATGGAGGACAAAAGAGGCTTCATTTAGATGTATTTGATGTTTGCTATATGTACTCCCAGCGTACACAGTTAAGTTGGAATTGATTAAATGTTATCGAAGATATAGCATACCATGCTAAAATAGGTAGTGGTCGCCATTTTAAAATAAGTGTCCAAGACATTTGAAACATATTTGTACATATCAACTGCAGCAGTACTACTTAATTGCCAAATTTGGTAGGAATCGGTCAATTGTTTCCCGAGAGCTTACACAAAAACTTGATTAACTCATGTAGCACTATCTTACAAAATGGCGGACACAGTTTTGTTTTTTGGTTTATTTGTTGCTTGTAATAGATACTGTCAGCGTACAAAACTTGGTTCACATTGGTCACATGGTATGGTAGTTATAACAAATAAACATAAAATATTGATATAACCGCCAATTTAAAAATAAGTGCTCAATAAAGTTTATTTACTCATATTTACCTGAACTATCATTGTATTTCTTGCATGCCAAATTTGGCGAAAATTGGTTCAATATTATTTGATACAAAACGTAAAAGCTTACTTTTTTTATATGGCGCTACATTCCAAAATGGCTTACCAACAACAATCTTTACCTCTGAATATAATATTTTCAACTTGCGTTGTCAGCAAACAAAATTTGATTATAATAGGCTTAATGGTTTCCGAGATTACATATCGCCCTAAATTAATATTGCGGCCATTTTGAGAGTAAGTGCTCTGCGTGGTCGAAAACTATAAAGGTCAAGTGTCCTTACTAAGTTCTATACGTGTACCTAGTTTGGCGAAATTCGGTTCACGCGTTCAAAAATTGAAGGGGGGAGGGCACACGCACACGCACATACAAACAGACAGGAAAGTGATCTCATTAGCCTTTCTTTGCTTCGGAAAGTAGGCTAAAAACGACACTGAGCTGTTGTACATGTGCAAAAAATGGTGAGGTCCATCCCTACCAAGGTGAACCCAGAAGGAAGATATGTCTAATATATAAACTGTAAGAATAGGACTCGTGTTTGTGCCATAATTCCTTCTTTACAATGTTTTAAGGTGCCGTTAATTTGGACAATAAATTGGAATGAATTTTTCTAATACATAATTCAACACAGACTACTACTACAACATTAGCATTAGGGTTTTCACCATAGTAATGTGCGGACCAGCATGACATCTGCCACGTAATAGGTTTAGATTCGGAGTTACCGACACAGCACAGATACAAGAAACTATTTGTTGGTATCCATGCAGCATCTCCTGGAAATCCTCTTATAATGAATGTTTGAAAATTAACTGTACAACTTTCAGAATGAAGTAAATTTAGTTTATATATTTATTTAAGAGCGCACAAATTTAAGTAAACATATTTAGTCTCATGCGCATGAACTTTTATACCAGAAAGCACCACCGCGAACGTTCCTGGTCAGTGTGGTCGCTTTCACAGATGTGGTGCTAACTACCTTTTTGGTTCGAAAAAATGAATTCTGCTACCAAGTTCAAAGGAAATGTCGCACCCAGTATGCCTAAAATATACTCGTGGTAAGGGAATGATGTTGAGACAAGACGAGTAGTGCGTGTCTTACCGTGAAACAAATTAGGAGAGCTTCGTTCGAAGTCCATCCTCAAGCCAACGTAACGAGCTGCTCGAGAAAGTGGGATGCCCCATGTAACTGTGTGGCGAATATTACGAAGTAGTCAACATTAGAGAGATTACAATTTATATATGATGCACGCCATTCGGAAATAATAAACTGAGTTGTATGGGATTTGTAAGAAAATGTTGCGGCGAGCTGTAGGAGCTTAATGTTTACTGGACTCCGTAATGTTCTGGTACTAAAGCACAGAAGGTAAGATCAACATCCACAACTGCAGGATCTGGGGAAGTGAAATTTCACGTGCATCCTTGGAAAATGTTTTGACATTCTGGAAGTTAATGCATTTTACGCCATCAGCAAAGACAACAAATACAGCTCCTCCTTTTTTCAGAGAGTTGCCCTGCCGACTTTGAACTCGAAATATCCTATTCATAATAATTCAAAATAATTATTCAGATAGCCAAGGAGGACTCCCACGTTACCCTCGCATACTTTTGTTAAATGAAAACACGGGCATTGACCAATGGAAGTATTGCGAACATTAATTAGATGCACATACTTGAGCCTTAGGATAGCGTATTTATTGGCGTTCATCTACACAACTTCCACACACCCGTTAACACTAGAGTGCAGGAATATTAGGAAAGGTCCTTTATGCTGCCAACTATTTCCACGCCATTGACATTTCCTACGGTAAGGGTCAAGATCACGAGACGCATTATACATTCACGGCCGAGTAGCTAAGCAGATGGAGAAGAGGAATACTAAGGGATGAAGGAGTAAGAGGTACAAGAGCATACGGGGTAAATGGCCGGGTAATGTGTTAGAGAGGGAGGAGAGTGGGTAGAAGAGGTTGGTAGGGTGTGCGTGCGAGATGTAGGGGGTGGAGAGGAAATGGCGGCGGCTGCATTATGAACGGCAGAGATAACTAGATTGCTACCCTTCCTGGCATCTCAAACTGGCGTATCGCAGCGCGCAAAGACGGCGGCGTTGGTAACTTAGTTACCGACAAATCAGGTTATTCCAGCCCATGGAGCAGGACCGGGCGTCGTCCGTCGCTCGCAGCGAGGCGGTTCGAGGGGGCCGACGTCAACACAGGAGGCGTGGTTGCACTGCTTCCGTTCACCCTCAATCTTGCTTGCTACGGCAGCCTCGGAATGTTCACTTCATCGTCTTGTGTACGCAAACACCACTTTATATTCCTGCTTTTTTATGCCATGTCCCTCATTGGGCAATACAGTCGGTGGGGAGCTTCTGTGGTGAACCAACCAAAACCTACCTTCAAAAAAAATCAGTTTCAAGGTTTAACCGGAATTTTAACCCAGAACCTCGCCATTCGAAGTTAAGGCATTACCAACATCCGTCCCAGCTGAAACTATTCGAAGCAAGTGTGTACAAGATAAAATATTGGATTTACTGTATTCTGTATCTTATACTGTTTCTTCTTTTTCGGTTTTGCATAAATAAATATTATACTGAAATGGAAAGTTGAGCAAATATTGGAATAAATTAAGTCTGGCGTTCTCTGTTGTAGCAGTACATTTTAGGTGTACTGAAATTGAGTACAGTTTTGTCAATGTAAAAAAAGGGATGGTTAAGTTTTTGTTTCTGTTTCATTAAAATTGTTTTTACTGCTACCCAAAATGTGTTACACGCGAGTAAAATCAGCCTCTAGACCGCTCATTCTGGCACCTAAGGGAATCATACTACGTTTGACGTACTAATTAAAATTTTTCTCAGCGTATGTTTTTATACTCAAAGTAAAACAGAACCTCGTACACTATAAAACATTTTTGTAACTGGAACTGACAGCTTCTTGAATGATTACAGAATTCTGTTGATTCACAAAGTTATATTTTGTAAATCTACAGTGTTTACTCAGTTGCAAGAATAGCATTCATGTGAATAACGAAATAGTTTATGTTGTTACAAAGCTATTGTAAACAGCTGCGTGTCACTCATCACCTCTGGGAATTTCACACATTCTGAGAATAGCCTACGTGACTCGAGAAGGGCTGCCCCTATAAACAGTATTACATTTTAAAGAATGTTATTGCAGCATATTAAAGCGGAAAATTCTATAATGACTAATATAAAATAGTTCATAGACTTTAATTTTGTAGTTGTTGGAAATATTTTTTTATTCGTCGTTAAAAAGAGTATGAACAGTGGATTCAGGGCTTAAATTTTAGTGAAACCAAATAATGGATTTCAGCTTAAATTATTTTATCTAGATTATCATAATCGCAGAGAAAAATAAGCATAACAAATATTGGAACGTATTGAAATGAAAAGTTACAAAAACGAAATTATACATCACAATAAAAATGTTTGTACGGAGGCTAAAATATTTTTGCATAAAAATAAATGTTTGTATAAAAACAAATTTTTTTAAAATATTTTAACCCTGTTATATTTATACACTTGCAAGAGCAACAGCTGTACTGGTGTACTAAACATTCTTTCAGAAATATTGATATCCAGTAAACTGCTGATAGCATCTCAGAAGTTCAAGTTATGATGTGTGCTAAAGGCTGATGAGTCATCACTTCCGAGAATCCACTTATGGTGAGGGCTACTTCTTTCCTTAGACGACAAGGCAAAGTCTATTTTGAATAGTTTGAAAAGAATATGTTCCCCTAAGTTACGGGTTTGCAACATTAAATTTGTAACAGTACAGACCAGGTTTTGTAAATTTATGTCATTTTAGCTGTGATAGTACAAATATGTAAGTTTATTTGAAATATTTTGGGAAATGTTTACAATTATTTCCTTAATACAAATTTTGTATTCGATAACGTTTCTCTAGACAGCTAAATGTAAAAAGTGTGCAGCAAAATAAGAGTACATTCATATAGTTTGGCATTGGTTCCTATGAATAAAAGATAAATGACAAAAATAAGCCAAAGAATGCAGATATATAGAAAACAAAAACTGTCATAAAAATTCAACAGCTGTCGGAAGCTTTCATTTTCTCCTGTAAGTACATAGTTATCTCTTTCTTTTTTACGCAGGACCAACATAATACTTGTACTTAAAGGTCAAAATAATAACAGTTCTGCCGTGAGTTCAGCAAAAACTTTACGTTCTCTTTTGAATGTAAAATAAAACATATTAAAACGACTTTGAATTATTGAAAGGACGTATAACATATTAAAATAGAACACGACATGCGGATGTATCCGTGACGTAGTGGTTAGTGTACTTCCTTCTAACATATAGGGTTCTGGGTTCGATTCTCGTCACCCCAATGGGAATTTTCAAAGACGTAGTTGGTTTGGGACATGTCTGCCTGGGCCGTATTAAATATGTTTCATGCAGTCCTAGCTGATCTATAATTTTTATACCATATTAAATACTGAGTATCATCAAGGAGAGAAATTGTTTTGTAGAAGTCCAAATAGTGGCTTGTGATTTTGCAGAGAAATAATTTGAGAATTACTATATTAATATATATATATATATATAAATATATATATCAATATATATATATATATATCAATATATATATCAATATACATAACATAGTTGCAATTCTACAGGATATTCGTCGGTAGGTACCAGTACTACCCCCCTCCCCACTACTTAATATATATTCCGTACACTTTCCTAGCGATTTCTTGCAAAGTTTAGAAATATTATTTGTAATGTTGTCTAGAATTTTTTTGGCATCTAGTTTCCAAACAATTTTTTTTTTGTAAAAGTACATAAAATGTTTAACTGTGTAGCTAGGTTAAACCTCGAATCAGAGAAGCACAGGGATATTTAAGAATAGGAAGGTTTCTCGCGTAGAAAACAAATCTATATCACATGCAGACTTACCGCAAAATGAAAACAATTATAAAATCCTCGTCCCGTGCACGTCCCGTGCACGCGTAATTTAAATGTGGCACTTTGATTTTAATCTTGACGAGCTTCAATCAAGCCGGCGATCTACCGTTGTGGCTTTCGTACTACTGCACTGAGAAAATCTGAGCGGTGAGGATAAATTTGGAAGTTTCTAGGTTTCTCCTTCAGACGAAAATGGTTGATTCTTNGCTGAGAAAATCTGAGCGGTGAGGATAAATTTGGAAGTTTCTAGGTTTCTCCTTCAGACGAAAATGGTTGATTCTTTACAACCATCATGTTCCACCATTTTGGTATTCTAAGCTTGAAAGAACGATGGTTTGACGTCACATATTGGCAAGAANTACAACCATCATGTTCCACCATTTTGGTATTCTAAGCTTGAAAGAACGATGGTTTGACGTCACATATTGGCAAGAATGGAGTCGGGATGTACCAACTGCTCACATGCTGTCAGCAGGCTAGAATTTCACCGTTAGATAAATATGGCGGGTGTTATTACATGTGCCCATACATTTGAATAACGCGGAAAAAAATATTTTGCAGTACGATGTGACGTCGTAAATATGGGCCATATTTTAATTATTTACTTATTTATGTATTTTCAAGAGGTAATCTGATTTCATGTGTGTTATTTTCATTGGCATACTAATTATGATAATTAGCATGTAAATTCACTGCTCGTATAATTTTCAGACTTTATTTTGCTGCACAACACATTTATATGTCTTTCCAATGTTGTTTTTGTAATGTGTTCCGAAGGCCTTAGTTTCTGAGCAGTTGTTGATCCGTTGCCATTGTAACTAAGTGAAGTGATGAATAAATCTTGCCTCTAGCACTCTCATGATTGGTTAGTTTTCGATGGCGTTATTTAACCCTTTCAGACCCACTTAAATTTACGGTTTCAGGTGTTGCAAACAAAAAAATTGATGGTGTGAACTGTACTTAAGTCGGCACAACGCGTGTTTAGATGTNACGGTTTCAGGTGTTGCAAACAAAAAAATTGATGGTGTGAACTGTACTTAAGTCGGCACAACGCGTGTTTAGATGTACCAGCCAATGAGATGTAGGCTGTGTGTTCGGCTACGGTTATATGGACCAATCAGACAGGTTAAGACGATTTGCGAATCATCTACCCACAGGTGAGATCATTGGTCATTGAGATGAGCAGTGTGCAGCACAGACCAAAAATTACCTACACGTGCGTAATACACACAATTATATACACCGGGTCTGAATGGGTTAATTAATTAAGTTTTTGAATGAGAATTTTACACATCTTGGTTTTCGACGGCAGGACGCTGACCCGTGTGCGTTCAGCTCACAGGGATTTTTAATTTAGTATTAACACAAGGACACGAGTCCGCACCTGTAAACAGGCCGTCTGGAAAAAGACGAACACGCGATAGCAAGTACAGGAAAAAGCAGGCCTGTATCGGTCGCTGCCCGCGTTATTTTATAGGTTTTAATAGGTCGAACTACCGCGGTGTGCTTAAATGTGCTGGGGACTGTAAAAGCACTATAGGCCCGAGAGCCTAATTAGCTAAGTCCGCGAGGAAATGTCCTGTTGCATCCAGGGGAATGCTACTGCCGTAGACCAGATCACCCAGAACTTCAAGAACGTCCAGAATTCTTCATATTAATTTATAATCGGCTAAGTCAACGAATTATTTTTTTCCCCAAAGGAGCAGAGACGATTTTTTTTTCAACTTGTACTGGCTCTAGCTAATTTAATTACGGACACCCTAGCATTATATTTTTGTAATGCCTTGAGCTAGTCTGCAGAAGAGAGAATTTGCTGAGAGAATTTGCTGCTAATCGTACTGCTAGTGTTATTGGACGAATAATATTTCTAATAGTTTCGATACCAACTACAAATTAATTCATTTTTCTTGTGGAAGTATAAAATTTTAATTGCCAGACATAAAGTTAATGGAATATATCAGTCACGAGAGGGACTAGCGTTGCTGAGGCGACAAATGAAATCTTGCTTGAAAATTAATTACACATTTCCTGTCCGAAATAATTTGGTAACAAGGATACTACTTAAATTTCACACTTTGCTTGAAACGTCTCTAATGAATGATGAATTCCAGCAGAAGGTAGATATTTTTCATAGTGATATTTCTTGCTATTTAATAATTGAGTTCTGTAGTGTTATTGGATGTGCTTTTCTGTCTACACTGTATTCATTCTCCACACCTCTACACGATATATATATATATTTATACGTTGTTGTTGCACTAGTAGCGTTCTATCATTACATTATTCTGACGTCGTAAGCGGGGCCTATAAAATATCCACTCACCACGTCTACACGTAGTCACGCGTCTTGATGTTACAACGAAGTTAACGCGGCACGTGTTCGTGTTGAACGGCGTTCTAATTTCCCTGCATATACATATAAGTTACGAATAATTGTGAAAAGCTTGACTGTATTTATTTCAAACATGCATCACACGCGTCTGTCCTCCTTAAGCATTGTAGAAATCATAATACAGACCNCGTCTGTCCTCCTTAAGCATTGTAGAAATCATAATACAGACCATTTTAGGTGTGGAATATTATTACACTCGGATGCATGTACAAATTAATAACTATAAATATTTTATGAATATTGTTTTGGTACACATTCTGATATATACATACATTTACTAATTTAAAACATATATTCTGTTTTAGTGAGCAAGTGGTTAAGTTACTTGCTTCGTAAATCAAAGGTTTTCATATTTCGAAATATAAACTCCACACCAAGTTTTTTTAATTTTGTCTATACATGTGAAATACTATTGTGTGTTGCTATGTAATAACAATTAAAAAAAAAAAGCAGTTTCTATAAATTCTAAAGTAATACAGAAACCAGTGTTGAGAACATTGAGGTAAAGGTTTTGCACTTCGTATTTTGGCCCCTAATAGCCTACAGTTTGGAATGTTTCGGGGCTGGCTCAGAAAACTCAAAATTGGTTAGTAAAATGTGGAAGGCATATTGTACTACCACACACCGCACTATAAATGAAACGGTTTTGATAGTGTCTAATATTACAAATATATTATACCACAAAGTAACGACAGTTTCCTTGCACTGATTCTCAAAACTTGAGAATAATAGAATTGGTGTAATTTAATAATTTTAATATTAACTTTGAAGCCACAATAGATAACACAAATACACTCAAAATCTACGCGAACATAAAAGTTTTTTAATTGGATTTGTGTGTAGTAAAAAGGGAGGGAAGGTTATTTCACACGAAATTCAGTACCTGTGGGGAAAGAGGTTAGCAACACTATTAGGCAATTAATTTAAGCAAAGAAAAAATGNTCACACGAAATTCAGTACCTGTGGGGAAAGAGGTTAGCAACACTATTAGGCAATTAATTTAAGCAAAGAAAAAATGGCATGACGTCAGTGACCCAGTCAATGTTATTGATTTTATATTCACTAAAAACTGTTATCACATGTCTTGACTATACGGAATAATATACGGTACACTAATGTGGACACAACAGTTAGGAATATTAATATAATTATATTAAGATGTACCTGGTTGTAAGTCACTGTAGTTTCACGTGGAATCTACAACTAAATGTTACTAACTTTCCTTCACTGAAACTTGGCGAAATATTTTATTTTTCACAAACACAAATAGTTAACAAAACTAACGGACCAGGGTCGTAACACACAAACATCGACGTCTCACTAAGAAAAAAAAACACTCGCAGTTAATCGTGGCCACTGACCACCGTTCTTCACACTCCCCACGAATTCCAAGAACTATATATTATCTTGTTATAAACATACTTTTTTCGTAATCATATACTATTTTTCATAAGCTACAAAATATAAAGTTGATTTGTTTTTGGGGATATAATATTGGTTTTTCAACATATTTGTGGCCATTTAAAATAAGTGATTCTAGTAATACTTGAACGTTGTCGTGTGCACAGACATTAAAGCTCACGTAGTTTGGAGCGAAGAAAGTCGTTAAGCCGATGATGCCCAAATGTGCCCCTTACTGTACGAGAAAAGTTATGAATATTGTCTTTAAGTATACTACTATTCCCGTCGACTGCGAAACAGTCGATTCGTAACGATGTCGGCAGTTACCGACGAAACTTTGAATCAGCCCCAAGAAGTTACGTTCCGCGGTANTCACACGAAATTCAGTACCTGTGGGGAAAGAGGTTAGCAACACTATTAGGCAATTAATTTAAGCAAAGAAAAAATGCCATGACGTCAGTGACCCAGTCAATGTTATTGATTTTATATTCACTAAAAACTGTTATCACATGTCTTGACTATACGGAATAATATACGGTACACTAATGCGGACACAACAGTTAGGAATATTAATATAATTATATTAAGATGTACCTGGTTGTAAGTCACTGTAGTTTCACGTGGAATCTACAACTAAATGTTACTAACTTTCCTTCACTGAAACTTGGCGAAATATTTTATTTTTCACAAACACAAATAGTTAACAAAACTAACGGACCAGGGTCGTAACACACAAACATCGACGTCTCACTAAGAAAAAAAAACACTCGCAGTTAATCGTGGCCACTGACCACCGTTCTTCACACTCCCCACGAATTCCAAGAACTATATATTATCTTGTTATAAACATACTTTTTTCGTAATCATATACTATTCTTCATAAGCTACAAAATATAAAGTTGATTTGTTTTTGGGGATATAATATTGGTTTTTCAACATATTTGTGCCCATTTAAAATAAGTGATTCTAGTAATACTTGAACGTGTCGTGTGCACAGACATTAAAGCTCACGTAGTTTGGAGCGAAGAAAGTCGTTAAGCCGATGATGCCTAAATGTGCCCCTTACTGTACGACAAAAGTTATGAATATTGTCTTTCAGTATACTACTATTCCCGTCGACTGCGAGACAGTCGATTCGTAACGATGTCGGCAGTTACCGACGAAACTTTGAATCAGCCCCAAGAAGTTACGTTCCGCGGTANAACAGTCGATTCGTAACGATGTCGGCAGTTACCGACGAAACTTTGAATCAGCCCCAAGAAGTTACGTTCCGCGGTAGTGTGCTGGAAGTTCTGGGAAAATGTACGTGTTTCTAGCTAATCTACAGACGCGCCGCTCTCAGTGAGGAAGTGAATCCTACGTGCCGTGGAAAGCGCACAACCTAAAGTGTAATGCGTTTCCTTATCGCGGAAGTACAGACATTTTCAAATGTTAACGACATCGCATCCCTACAGTCGCAATTATAATGAACTAACCCATATAAGAAAAATCTCTCTTTAGAACTGTTCAAAGATGCGCACTCACGGAAGACCGGCCGTCGAAGAGTCAGTCGATGCCAAATGCCGCCTTTAAAGTACTCGTGCGCCAATTATGGACCACGCTAAATATATTTTTTAACGCGCGCTTCAATACAAAATGAATACATGTAAACCATGTATATTCTGTAAACGTTTTGACGCCATTAATATTACACTACACACGTATCAGCTAGGAAAAAAAATTCTTCATTCCAACTTTGGTAACACTTTTACTACGGAAAATTTTAAGTCAGAAGAACCCTCACCAATCACAAAACCTCATTTTCTATTTTAAAAAAAAACTCGTCCCCGACTGCGAATAGCAAAGAAAAAAAAAAGAAACAAAGACGCAACGTAATGGTCTCGCGAGTGTACCGGCGTTGATTGTATCCGCCATTACTTCACCGAATTCATACATACCTACTGTCTGAATTCATAATTGCAATACGCCATAAACTATCCGAAACGTTTGCGACGGCAAAAATAGTTAAGAGCTACTTCAGAAAATTCCATCATAGGAACATATTGAAACATTTTTATACCGATCTTTGATAATATAATACAATTCTTTATTTCCGAACAAAGCAATAATAACCTAAGCTCTTTATCGTGAGACTAAAAATTTTATGAAAACTTACATAATCATTTTTTTTACTTAAGCCAATGGTATGCACCGAGACTTTACTGGATGTATTTTTTTACTTTCTCAAAAAATGCGTTACATCAGAAAACCATAATATTTAATACCTTGACAACAAAGACGAAAAATGTTTTTAGCTTATTTACTAAATAAACAATAATGTAGAATTTATATAAAACCACGAAATGCACTACATAGGTAAACACGGAGGCGTATAGATTTAACGCCCGAGTTTAGAAACTACTGGAAAAACGTGTTAGGTGGCACAGAAAACTACGTTTAGAACCAACTACATGTTTAAATCATTTAGTAATTATATATGAAAATACTTAACAGTTGGCCACGATTTACTAGACGGGCCATCGCAGTTAATTTATTTGTACTATAAGCGAGGAAAGGATTATTAGCTCCAAGAGTCTTGACACACGTGGGCGATACATATTGAACGTCGCGCATCCCACACTCACAAGCGTAAACACAGGGAATGTGTGTGTGTTCTGCAAGTCGCGCATTCTCAGTTAGACGCCTGGTCACGATCGAGTAACGCGTTACTCCTTTAGCTACGCCACAGCGACGGAGAAAACGAAGAGCTTGATTCACCCCGCCCCGAGAACAGCGATGGGGAATACCTTCCAGGCATTGCTTATGGTCCCGACAGGCCAAAGAACCGAATCGCAGCCAAGGTTTGGGAACGAGCGAACGAGAGAGAAATAGGAAGAAAGATAAATAGGAAGAAAGAGAGAGTAAGCGAGAAGAGCCCCGGGGCTGTAACTACAGCCAGTAAAGGTTTCGCCAGAGCGGCTTCCTAGTGCCGCGAGTACAGATAGAAGGGGGGGGGGGNGGGGGGGGGGGGAGAAGGAGCAACGAAGATTAAACAAAACTTCCTCGTAATTAAGTCCTCCCCCGTCTCGAGCGGAGATTAAATGTTTCAGCGCCAGCGCCGCTCAACTAGCTGCACACATGCCCCCCACCCTCTGAGTTCTCTCAAACAAACTAGAGAGCTTCGTTCTTGAAGGGAATTTCACTAATGTGCTCGGCATTACCTAAATGCAGATACCACTTTCATTAAAATCCTCCAGGGGAGTGAACTCCACCGTGTCCCGATGCTGAATTAACAAGCTATGGGAGAATATCATAACCGACCAACTGTTTCGTGCGATGCGCACAAGTCAGTATTTACTCTTACTTTCTCATCACATAATTCACAAAAAAAAAAAAAAAAAATTATATTTTGAAGTTGGCTACACTTTTAGTTTTAAAATATTACCCGTGTGATTGTCACGTTAGAACAAGGCAAGAATTGACACTAGCGTGTAGCTTTAGCTTGGTAAAAAGTGAGCACTTTTGAAAGCCGTCTCATTTGGAATAATAGTCAATAAATATTTAACTTCGGAGTGTGGTGGAATATATACACTGTGTTTATACTTACATGGCAATATTTATTTAAAAAAGCGATTAAAGGACAAAAAAAATGGCTGAAAGGAAAAAGTAACTAGGGCCAAAGTGCTCACTTTACCATGGACAGCCTATATGCTGATGTACATATTTAGTTTTGGGTCACATCTCGGCTTCGTCACATTCCAAAGAAAAAAGAGGGCGTCGAAAGTCGCCATACAAAACACATGTAAGCGGAAATAAAATTAACAAACATTTGGAAGCCATTTTCCCAACAAAATAAATGTATATTTCACTACGATCTCAAACAGAACTGAGGAAACCCAGAGTGTCATCTATAAAAACGTTCAAAGCATAATGTGCAAGCTGAAACCCAAAAAGTTGCTGTGTGAGAAAATAAAACAAGACCCACACACTTTCCACGGGCTAGGGTGAAGAGCCCCCCCCCCCTTCTCCCGTAAAACAAGATCCATATTTAAATTAATTAATTTACTCTGACACTACAAAATTCAGCACTAGACCTGTTTAAAACTTGTGTAAAATATTAATAAAGTACACCCAGATTAACACTGAACTGAAAAAATATATACGAATGTTAGAAGTTATAGCATACGCCAAAAAAGTAATTAAAAATTATATTATTTTTCCGTTGCTGGCACATATATTTCTTATGTGATATAAAGTTCTTCCGGGTGGAATATATTAATGCTAGAAAAGGCTGTAAATATTTGCAATCGAGCGTGACGTCACCATCACAGGTGGATAGTCGCTATCTGGATGTGTGCATCAGTGAGTGATAGAGTGTTTGAAACACTTCCAGATGATGTACACGACGAAGCATGCCATTCCAGAGTCGGTACGCCTGGTGGCTTTGTGTTTGCATCTGTGATTTAATGACTCTTCATCAAGTGTCTTGTACAAATGACTCGGTAATTTAAAACGCTGAACATTATTGAGTTAGGCGATAAAATGAAATTTGTATATGTTGTTCATGTTTAGCCACCCCGTCCTGGGTAACGGCTAGCTAAGGTGGTTATTTTTTAAAACTATAATATAAATTATACATACATTTTGTAGCTTTTGAATTCTATGCTGTCGTATTATATCTACGCCAACAATGCAGGCTATAAATCCACTACACGCACTTTCACAGACACGCGATACCACGGTCAACAAACATAACTGCAATCATTTAGCATATGGGCTGGGAAAAGGAGGTGAGTTCATGACACGTACTACGGGCGCCGTATAGGCGGAAAGGCTGCTAACACAAAGCATGGAATAGCAAAAGAGCTGCCAATACCAATATTACCCAACGTGTTTATTTGGTTAGCAGTAAACTGATCAATAAAACATTTTAACTGGAACTATATTAAATTTATGCTGGAATAAATTTTATTTTATGTTGAGAAGTAAGCAAATTCGACATTTTCAAAGAATAATGGAACTGAATTAGAGAAAGAAAAGGACTTTAGAATGAGTAATTAAAAAAAGAGATCGTGCTGAGAAGCTGCATCTCTTAACTCAAAACCATTTGACACTTGAACAAAACTTCGTATTACTGTTACCGAACTTCTGGCCTCACGACGACCAGAACGATCACGACCGAGTCCAACATCGCGCGCGAACAGCATGCACCACCTTACGCTTAACGGCTTGCATCCCTTTCAGTTCCTCCACGAAGCTGTAATTTATCCCGGAAGCCTTAATTCCTTGCCCCCTCCTCAAACAGCCTTCCACGGCACGAGGCGCCGCCGGGAAGATACGGCCGCAATATAAGCCCGCCGAGTGAAGAGGGCAGCCCACGGGCGCAGGCTCGTAAAAGAGAGAGCAGTTAAGGGTGGGTGTGTATGGTTGGGGGAGAGAAAGTTGCAAACTGGGGGGAGGGAACTGCTCGGCTCGGCCTATCAACACCTGCCGTGGCGGTCCCAGCACCAGTGCGCCTTTTAAGTTACGCGGGTTGCATATCACGCAAGCAAGCTTGTGTAACTTGCAGGCAACCGCCGAGTCTACAGCAAAACTTCAAAAATATATCACGCTGCATGCAAAAAATAACTTTATCACGCACCCATTTTCCAACTAGACAATGTACAACCGTGTTACTTCAATACAAATAATAACAATTTAAAAAAATACTTTTTCTAGCTATTTTTTTCTGCGATTCGGGCACACCACAAAATCGGCTTTTCCTCGTACTTCCCCACCACGCGAATATTCGTCCCTGCGATTTTACTACTTAAGCTAGCCTTAAATATCTTATAGAATTGACCTTTAAAATTCGCCGTAATTTCATATGCTTAATACATATTCACGCCAACCTCAGAATAAAGCACGCCGCATGCACACCGCATGACTGTATTGCGACAGACGTGTTTCAGTTAGGAACGGAATAAACCTGTTTATTGTGAATTAAAACCAATGTGTTATCAATAAGAAAGTATTCATAACAGTCAAGTACGGAATCGGAAAATACTCAAATCTGTCGCTACATGTCTACTTTTGTGACGTAAATGGCAGCACAACAGCCTTTGGTGCGACGTCTTGGGCTTTGTTTCTGGCTAATGCATTGATGTGTGCACTGACTCACACTCAGTAAATGATGCATAAGTCAGTACACATATCCATGCCTTACCTGGAAATCGAACTCAAGACTTCAGACCGCACAGTATCTCACTACCTCAAATATGCCAAACAGCCCTAGGTATGCGTAGTTACTGAGGGCCACTGTCAACGCACTTCAGCGACACCGCCCTATAGCTCAAAGCGTACGGGCTGACAACATAACTGCACACGCACCATAATAAAAAATAACGTATTTAAATCCAGAAATGATAAGGAATGGTATACTGGCTTAGCAATGTAAGGAAATTTAATAGTAATATAAGGTATAAATCATATATCACCAAAAAAATAACAAACCTATAAACCATAACCGAAATTTAAACAATTGCTGGATTTAAGAGTACTTAAGGGCGTCGGATCTCAAAAAATGTATAATTTTATATTTCTAACAAACATTGTTCAACTCTTTTTACACTTTATATTTACTGAATAATTTAATATCAAATGCAAAATTCTTCTGTTTCGTGGCATTCGTAATAACAAATACTAACTAAGTTGTACAGATGAAAAAATTTACAGAGTAAACTAATCCATGGGCTACTGCATGACACAAATAACAAGACATACATGTATGAAAAAAATAAATAAATATAAAACTAATTTTGCACGTTTAAAATTTGTTTATTTAAGAACTGTTATTTGGTGATTTTATATATGTTAAGCAGTAGCACACGGCAATCTGTACTACTTAGTATTTATTATTACGGCTGCAGCAAAACAGAAGAATTTTGTATTTAACATCAAATTATTCAAATAATATAAAGTGCATTTTTTTTTGTTCCAGGAAAATGTTATTACATACAATGCGTACGAGTTGAATAATGTTTGGTACAATTATAAGGTAATTAATTTTTTGGGGTCCGACACCCTTAACACACGAATGGATCATGAACGTTCATCATTTATTTATGACGAATACATAGAAAGGTTAATTAATTTATTCGTTTAAAGAGGTTTGATATCACGAGAAAAGTTTTTAGCGGTGCATGCGCAGTAGCCACTGTCGGTCTGCACACATTCACCAACACACAGCAAGTCGAGGCACATTTCCTGGCGTGTTCTTGCTCGCTTCAGGACCGGAAATGAATGAGCCTACTCACCCTTCTTTCCGGAGAGCTCATCCAGCAATTTATCTTCGCCCGTCCCGTGCGACTCTGATTTACAACCGCCACGGGAACGTAGTTGATAAAGCGCTGCTCACTTTAAGTACGGTCGAAAGCATTCTCTAACGCAGGACCATCGAACTGTGTTTTGGAGACGTTCTGACTGGACCGAACATCCGATAAAATCTTCACTACATCCGTGGATGTTTTGAGGAATAAGATACGCATTCCAACGCAAATAAAATAATATGCATTCTCCGAAGACAGCAACAAACAGTAACTCGCGCAGTAGCAAACATATTTCCAAAAACTTCATATATTATACGAATGTATTATAATGGTTTTCAAACCTTTCTTAATAATACTGTTTTTTATAGTTTTACCAGTAACAGACATATACAACCAGGGCGGCGAAGAAAACGCGATCCTACACATTTTCTATGACAAGGACGTAGCCAGGGGTGGGCCAGACGAGTACGTTCGAAACAATGTCAAAAGTTCAACTGAGAGAGTTGAAAGGTTATGGTAGGCACTTAAGAACACTGCTTACCGACGGCAGCTGAGACATTTTAATAGAGAATCCCATGTTCAGGTAATTTCGCATCGGATTTGTTTACATAACACGTATAACCTGTTTGCAACAAATTTTTAAAATTTATGTTTTACAAAAAAAAAAAAAAATTCATACAGTCTATATAAATTGAAAATAAACGCTCGTAGGAATCTTCCCTTAAAAATTCGTTTTTCCATCGTGCTACATGTACCTATGAGACTTTAAACGGTGACCCTATTATCTGAAGCAAAGTCCAGTGCCGGTCCCTATAATTGTTTCGCATATTTACAACTACTAAAAACGCGGATTTAAAACACACTGCAAAGCAATTCAAGCGCCTGGTAGACGGCGCCTTTAACAGAGAGGTTTTAAGCACCAGTGACGGAGAAATGAGGTGAAGATGGAGCAGCGGCGGAATGGACGGTCTGGGGAAACGGAGTTCCCCGAGAAAACCCGCCGGCCAACGGCAGCGTGCGTCACGTTCCCCAAATGTGAAAATCCGAGTGACTCCGTCCGGAACCGAACTCGGTTTATTT
>NQII01001711.1:832842-859265 GCA_002778355.1 Clitarchus hookeri | reverse complement strand
TTTGGGGGGGGGGGAGTAGTCCGACTACTATGCCACCGCGGCCCCTCGTTACCAAAAGTGCCTTCCTTCAACTCCGCATATGGAAGTGCCATTGCTCCTGATGCAACGATACTGGAATCAATTCTTTCACCTAGAATACACATTTTTTTTTAAAAACCTAATGTTCCTTACGGGTAAATGTTTATGCAACAAATATAACTATTAAATTCAGTGATATTTCACACAAGAAAGCTGTGAACTGACACGTGTTAGTAAAGCATAATTTAATTAATACGAACTTAAAAATAATTAATGGTAAATAGGAATATTATCGAAATTTTTGAGGGGGGTTCAGCAGTCTCTAATTATCAGCCCTCACTGTTAACTTGATATACTAAGTCCCTGAAGTCCCAGATCATAATGTCAGCTACAAAATGTGTCTGAAATGTTAAATAAGGACGCGTTCCTCCCCGCTCCCTTTTGTGAGAGGGTAAACATAAACAACGTTAAGTAAAATCGGTGCACCATCGGCAAAAATTTTCTGATACGGCAAAATTCAAACGCATCTTAGTGAAAAACGAACGCACCGATCAATTTTACACTTAAATATACCAATTCATAAACCATCAATGACAATGTATTGTAGTGACCTAATGAAGATTACAAAGGTTGAATGGTTCCATATTTTCTTGAAACTGGCGCCAAGAGAAAGAGGAGGAATGAGAGAGAAAGAGAGAGAGAAAGGGATAGAGAAAAAAAGAGAGAAAAAGAGAGAGGGAGAGAGAGAGAGAGAGAGAGGGAAAGAGAAAGAGAGCCAGTTTACAAATTAATATTTAGAAGCTTCCCTGCCTGCAGACCTCCCGTTTACATAGGGAATGCGTACAGCTCGCATTTCGTTGTGCACTATAAATACACACGAACCTCACTTTTCTACATTTGCTTTGGTGTCCAGTAGCGTGGAAACATTACAACTTGTTTTCCTTAAACATCAATTAACGAAATCAATTTGTGGCGTCATTAAACCATTTAACGCGGTCCGACGAAAGGATCCGTGGAATGCAATTGTGGTTACAGGAAATACGAGCTCGCACATCGTCCGGCGAGAACTAATACCCTGGTGTAGAATGCCTGAACTATGCCGCTCAACACAGGGGCGGGAGCTTCTGACAACTGTCGCGAAAATGCAACATTCCTCTACCCAGGTCAATAAAGCACTTCTTCGTATGATAATTTCTGTTCGTTTCTTCACAACGAAGAAGTCTCCGTGGTTATGAAACTAGTCGTGTCGTTTTCTCTTTTTCCCGTTTAGATTACACTGCGCCCATCCACTGTATACATTTATAAATGATCCGGTACTCTGCATATAGGTATTACAAACTAAAATCTGTATGTACGCGTGTGTAAGTCTATATATATATATACATGTGTGTGTGTGTGTGTGTAAACATGACATGTTTGTATTTAATGTAAGGATATTTGATGGTTTCGTGACATGATACTGACATTAACTTGAAAAAAATAATCACTTGAAAAATAACATACGTAATTTGTTTAGGCGTAAATATGAGAACTGTAACTGAAACTCGTGCAAATTTCTAAAAGTAACAAAGTTTGTTTTCAGCGAAAGTGTTTATTGAAGTCATGGGTGCTGCATGTTACTATTTCTATTCAAATTAGACACTTAGTTTGGCCGCGGTGCAGTGACTGTGTGGATTAACGGATTCTGCAGAAACTGCGAGTGAAGTCTGTCCTGGGATCACAGCTATTGAAGTAAAACTGAAACGAATGTACTTACGTTCACCTGCGCGGCAGCACGTATCGCTTGGCAAGTTGTTCCATATAAACTTCCACAGAGGCTTGAGCGCAGGCCTCGTAGAAGCCTCGGCCGGAGCACATGCCAAACACTGTGTCGCGGCACCCGGGCTCAAGGGCATTCGCTCGTCAAATATTGTCTGTCCCATCAGTGTTTACGCGTGTACGCGTACCTCGGCAAGTAGTCTGGGAATACGATTTTCTTCCAGGGAATATTGAGAACTATTATCTATTGCCGTGGCATCTTTAGTTTAATTCATTGGCTTTCATCGCGTGTAATTAAGTCCCACTGTTACACATACACAGAGGTGACAAAAGTCATGGGAAAGCAATATGCAAATATACAGATGGCAGTAGTATCGCGTACAAAATGTATAAATGGGCAGTGCATTGGTTGGGCATTCATTTGTGACTCATGTGAAAATGTTTCTGACGTGATTATGGCCGCACGACGGGAATTAACAGACTTTGATCGCGGAATAGTAGTTGGAGCTAGACTCATGGGACATTCCATTTCGGAAATTGTTAGGGAATTCAACATTCCGAGATCCACAGTGTCAAGAATGTACCGAGAATACCTAGTTTCAGGCATATCCTCCCACCATGGACAACGCAGTAGCCGACCGCCTGCACTTAATGACCAAGACCAACGGCGTGCGCTCAGAATGGTCAGTGTTAACAGACAAGCAACACTGCGTAAAATAACCGCAGGAATCAATGTAGGACGTACGACGGACGTGTCCGTTAGGACAGTGCGGCGAACTTTGGCTGTACTGGGCTATGCCAGCAGAAGACCGACTCGAGTGCCTTTACTAACAGCACGACATCGCCTGCAGCGCCTCTCCTGGGCTCGCGACCACATCGGTTGGACCCTAGACGACTGGAAAACCGTGGCTTGGTCAGATGAGTCCCGATTTCAGTTGGTAAGAGCTGATGGTAGGGTTCGAGTGTGGCGCAGACCCCACGAATCCATGGACCCAAGTTGTCAACAAGGAACTGTGAAAGCTGGTGGTGGATCCATAATGGTGTGGGCTGTTTTTACATGGAATGAACTGGGTCCTCTGGTCCAACTGAATCGAACATTGACTGGAAATGGTTATGCTCAGTTACCACTTGCAGCCATTCATGGACTTCATGTACCCAAACAATGATGGACTTTTTATGGATGACAATGCGCCATGTCACCGGGCCACAACTGTTCGCGATTGGTTTGAAGAACATTCTGGACAATTCCAGCGAATGATTTGGCCATCAAGGTCGCCCGAAATGAATCACATCGAATGTTTATGGGGCATAATCGAGAAGTCAGTTCGTGCACGAACTCCTGCACCGGCAACACTTTCGCAATTATGTACGTCTACAGAGGCAGTATGGCTCAATATTTCTGCCGGGGACTTCCAACTACTTGTTGAGTCCATGCCACGTCGAGTTGCTGCACTTCGCCGGGCAAAAGGAGGTCCGACACGATATTAGGAGGTATCCCATTACTTTTGTCGCCTCAGTGTATAATTTGCACAATACAGCGCAACGACGGAAACACTTCCAAGACAGTTCAGCGTCTTTCGCGTACGGGCGATGGGGCGCCAGCGCGCGTGTTATTAGTGTCGCACGTATTGCTCCATCTGATATAGGTATTAAACGCGAGAAACAGCTTCAGTGTACATAGGAGTCTTAAGGTGGGGGTTGACTGTTTGGCAGTATATAATTAGTTTATTTTATTGGCGATAATGCACCTCTTTAATGATATGGTTTTTACTTTGTTTTTCACTTTCAAAAGAAAACACACTGTCTGAAACTATTTACAAAAAATACTTATATATGACACTAAACAAGATCTGTAACAAACAAATCTTGCCTTATTAACATGTGGACATAAGGATTTCTGTATTATACGAATACTTGATGCATGTTCTTTCCTATTATGTGCTGTAAGTCACGCTGCCATTGACGGAACTGTATTTCAATTAATTTTTAACGAATAAAGAGTTTTTTTACTATTTTACAAAATACTCAATTTTTAAGATACACTGGTTAAGTCGAAATTAAGCTTCAATTTTGGCCCTTGATAATTAGAACTTGAGTAGTATTCTCTAAGATTCGTTTGAAATACTGCAGGCACTCACGGCGAAGCGCGCCTCACGTTGAGAAACCGGCCGCCAGAGAGCACGCAGTGCGCTGTCAGCGGCTAGTCGATCCTCCGGCGGGCCGCTTGCGAAGACCCGGCGCGGGAAGCTTTGCTGTATCCGTACGTGCGGCGTGAAAACGTGTGGCTAATAAAAACTATAACGGGTAAAAGGAGAACTTACCACAGTAATAAGAAACATAAAAATGCCTTAGCGAAAATTTTATTTTGACGAAGAAGAAAAGAAGGCTCTGTGTCACAAGGTAAAACAACGAGGACGCAACAAACCTAAGTAAACGAAGCCCAAAATTCTCTGCAGCAAGTAACTGAAAACAGTATTTGCATTAGCTGCAATATTAATATAAATTATAATGAATCTAAATCAATATTAAAATTAAGTTTTCTTTATGCCAGTAGAAAAAAATCACATATACAGACTTTTTCATTTCATTTCAAATTTACATAAATAGTTTAGTTAAAAAAAAATCCACCAGTCCAAAACAATAATAATAACCGGAAAAATACCAAGCTTGAAAAAATAAACTGTCATGCAAAATAATTCTATTCTTAATTTTAATTTCACTTTTATAACTAATTATATAAATTGCCGTGAACGTGTTTTCATTTATAATAAGTTAGTTATATTTGTGCCTATGTGAGTGACGACGTGTGCATAAGCGCGCGCGTGTACGTCAGAGACTAGATCAAAGGCAAGTGAAGATGTAAACAAAACATTTATGGCCATAAATGTATAAAATACTGTACTCTTGACCCACAAGTAATAAACAGTTAGAAAATTATGACAAACAACAGTTTGCAGAAGATGACAATACTTCAAGAAAAAATTCTTAAGTGTCAGTTCAGCCAAGTGAATAACTTATTTATAGGATTGAGCATTGTGAGTGACGGTAACTCCTCGTGAATCACCCTGTGTGTGCGTGTGTATGTTTGTATAATTCGATACACATATATACAAACACAGCATATACTTACGTATTTGTTGTAGCGTATATTTGTATCTTTAGTCAGAATTCATTTTCTTTTAGGAAGTGTTATCAAGAATTCATTTTCTCAGTTTTTACCAGATTTGTAGTCCTACATCACGAAAATTTAATTGTTGATATATATAAATGGTTTACATAGAACATAGTGAAGTAAATTTTTAACGATGGTAAAACGTTGAGTATCGTTTCACTGTCTTAGAGATAAAATATATTTTTGGTTAATAATTATTGTTGTCTATCTGAATTTATTAGTAGGTATAGTTACCGAAAAACGCTTACACACACTGCATTTGTGTGTGCTAATATGGAACTGTGTAAATATTTTAAAAAGAAAGCTTTATGCGCTGTAGAACCCCTTTCAAGATAAATGTTTCGCAGTACAGCATAGGCTTTGTTTTCACGCGAAGCTCTACAAGAGAACTGCAGTACTTAATACTAACGCTGAAGTATATTAATTTCATTAGACATGATTTAATGTGTATTGAAACTTGTCAGTCCGGAGTTAAACTTTGCCACTAAATGTATGTTGTCAAATGCGTGCTTCCTTTGCGCATATTGTGGCCACAATCCGTTACTGATGACGAGCACTGAGATCACTGATGGTTTATCAGTGTTCGTCAGTAATAAGAGAGCAGCATGCAGTAAACAGTACATATTTTGTATGTCAGTAAGTTCATAGTTTCGGTTCGCTCGACAGTGGTACTCATTAAAATTAGAGTAAAAAGGTTAAATTACCAATATAACTATCTATGTAATCTTGTTTCTCTCTTAATTTAAGAGAGTACTTATACATTATAAACATAGTGATACTTGTCTGTCTGAAGAAAATAAATTCTTAAAACCATAAGTTCTGCTTTGAATTTAATTGTGTATTATTTTTGTGCAGAATTTAAATCTGGAATATTTCTTATTTAAATTATGCTACCGTATACACTTCCATAAACAACTCTGAAAACCTACGTTATGAATCGCCCGCCGATATCTCGTTTCACTGCCATGTACGACCGCTGTAGCTCCAGTAAAATCAGTGTATTCAGTAGCAATGAATTTAGCCTCGTGCAGGGTACCACACAGCAGCTTGCAGAAACGAGTGTAAGTAATCATCTGTGAGTATTGAAACGCAATACGTATATCCACCTCATGCTCGGAATTCTTTATTATCTGTGAAGTTACAACCGTTCAGCAACAAATTAAGGATAATGAAACATATTTTTCAGTTCATTCTCCGTCACCAGACTGTCCCTTACTATAGTCAATTCACTGTTACTTCCAACTTTTTTTAAAGCCTTGCTAAAGTTTTNCCGTGAGTATTGAAACGCAATACGTATATCCACCTCATGCTCGGAATTCTTTATTATCTGTGAAGTTACAACCGTTCAGCAACAAATTAAGGATAATGAAACATATTTTTCAGTTCATTCCGTCACCAGACTGTCCCTTACTATAGTCAATTCACTGTTACTTCCAACTTTTTTTAAAGCCTTGCTAAAGTTTTACTTCCCGGATATTCCTCTGCTTCATGCAAATAAAGCTTAATCGGGTCCAGAAAATTACACTAAAGGGACAAACGCAACACATTCGTGTGCACTCAGTGTAATAATATTTTGTATAATAACTATTTTTTACTTGGCATTGCCAACACACATACTTTTTCCCTGTTTATTCATATTAACTATAAATTAAATATTATAATTTAATGATAAAATATAATTAGACATTCAATTTTAATATAAAAAAAGGTATTTTGGGTTAATACGAGTATAAAACGCTTGTGATAAAATTATATTCTAAGTAACAACCGAGCAGTCATACACGGGGTGATTTTTCCAAGTTTTGATTCAAAAAGCATGAAGAAACCGCGAATGAACTATAATCAGAATTTCAAATATATAAATGTTAGTATTTTGTTTAAAATAAGTTTGTGTTCATGCCTACATAAAACTTGACATTAAACAATGTATAATGAGGTTATTTCACGCAATAATACACCTTCATTGTAATTGTGTTTTTGTTATTAGTGAAAGACGTATTGCTATATTTTTTATAGTATTTGTAAATTAATTGGATTTGCCACTTTTTATCTTTTTTTCAGTTCTATATTCAATTTTCCCTAAACAGTATTGATCGGTAATCTACATTATGTTTTCAGTGTAAGCAAATTATAATTCCTGTAACTATTAACAGTTAACCATTTCAATTTTGATGGTATTTTATTTCTATGTAAGCAGAGAAATTAATTTAAATCATTACTTCCAAGACATCGAGTGACTCTCGTAAATTTTCGCCAATAGACTAGAACATTTCTACAAAATGCTTTAGTTATGTAATATGAAAAACCCGCATTAATACACTAGATAACAACGCAATTCTACTGTATGTATGTGCGTGCGCGCGAGCACAGCCTGCCTCGCTGCCTACCTGAACAAGCGGGTGCCGAGCGGGTGGCACAAGTGCAGGTAGGTCTGGCAACATTGCTGCAGCAAGCTGTCGCACCATTGATTGGGGGTTGGGGGGAGGCTCTCACACCCGCGCGAGTGCCGAGGACCCCTCACGGAGCAGGGTGACGCATCCTCCCCGTCCCCGAGCCAGCATTTTGACACCCTCTACCATTTTGTATCAGCAGAATAACAATTTGTAACAATGACGATTTTTATGGCGTGAACCGTCCCCTTAAGGCTGTTGCCTGTTTGAGAATTTGTTAGAAATGCATATTAATGAAATTAGGTTTTTTTTTTAGCTATCCTGTCCCCATCAGGAACTTCTTTGAGCAGAAAAATACGTGCTTCTTTGCTATCGAAGTCTTTTGTAACATTACTGTATAGCATGTTCCTTGGAATAATCAGAAAACTTAATAATCAAATTAAAAATTAGTGAAATATCAAAATGTTATATATTTGCCTCGATACAGAGATTGAGAGTATCATTTCTCACACTTAGGTTTTTGTTTCAAGATTATATCTTCAAAATTGGCTAAAAATATCGGAATGTCATTATAATGTATGTCCCGATACCAAATTCTCAATCAGGCTACAAGGGGCCGATGTGGCTAAGCGGTTAGCCTGCTCGCCTCCCACCAAGGCGAACCGGGTTGTATCCCCGGCCGGGTCATTCCCGGATTTTCGCAAGAGGGAATCGTGCCGGACGATGCCACTGGTCGGCGGGTTTTCAGGGGGATCTCCCGTTTCCCCCGCCCTTGTCTTTCGGCGCTGCACCATTCTCACCTCATTTCATCCTCATCGGCTCTCAAAAACTCGTTGATAAGAGCCGTTCAAATCTCTCAACTCAACCAGGCCACAGCGTTGTGCGTGCTCAGTTTGTGTGTGGGGTAGCGTACGCCCGGCGGCTGCCGGACGCGGACGTGAGAGTTGGCTGCGGCGCCCGGAATGCGAGGCGCCGCGCCGGACCTGCTCCAAGACAAACAGCGGCCCGCGGGCCGAGACGCCGCCGCTACTACGCGGCCTGAGAACATCCGCCCCTTACGCCGCACGCGGAGGGGCGGCAGGAATGTTACACTGTATTTCTGGCCTCTTGAATTAGAAACTCGCCAGTCTAGATCACCTGGTCCCCACGCCACTTGAATGTCTTGTGTTTTATCACCGAACACTTGCAGGTCCGCGCAAAACTACTATTCCTTACGGGTGCGCGCGTTATATGCTGTTCACGGTAAACTGAGAACTTTTGACAGTCCTGCTTAAGATTTATTTAAACGCACATTGTGTATTCTTCAATCATATGTAAAACAAACATTGCCGTGGGCCTGAGCACTTTATTCGTGCCTCAGTCAAAGGAAACTGTGAAATTATTAGAAAAGAAAATACTGTAAAAATTTGCTCATTCTTACACCTATATGCATTAATAAAACATAAAATACAAGAAATAATGCCAGTATTCACAATGCATAACATTTAATTCCACGTTATAACATGGAACTACTTTCACTCCGTCGTTGCCAACTTTAATGGGTGCGTAGCGGTCTGTGTGCCCGTTAAAATATGTATGTAGGAGGGGCAGTGACATTTTTATAAGGCTGATTTTAAAAGTGTTCACTTTATCATGAAGAGCCTTTACTAATATTCGTATATTTTTACGCCTGCCAAACACCGCAGGACCACAAAACACGATTAAATAATTTTAACATAAAAAAATGGTTGACATTTTTTTTATTACACGTCTGAATAAAAATTTTCCTGATCACATTAAAACGGTGTGCGGGAGAAAACTAGAACTCAATATATCATCTGAATGTACAAGCGAATAAATACTATGTCTGAGGATATTTAAAGGCATGCTCATTATCACGATCAAAAATTTTCTTTAGTAATATTAAATGTATATAAAATTGTGTTCAAATACTTGCCATTTTAAAATGCGGCACTGTTCTTACAGAATTTTGAAAACTGATTTTCACCTTTTAAGTAAATTACAACTATTGCGAGTAATATTATTAAATGTCTCGTTACATTTATTATTTTAATTATTGCTGTAAATAATACCTTATTCTCCATTTCAACTATCTAAGATTAATTTAATTAGTAATTGAATTATATTTGTCAGATATTTATTTATGTCAGGACTTGTATTATGGTAAACGTTTGATATATTTTAAGATATGGTACATCTGTCTATATAAATTAAGTTATTTAACTATTTCAGTCTATTTTATCATTATTTGTCACTATTTTATTATTTGAATATTTTTCCCGTTACCTTGATTTCAATTCAGTTTTGGGTCTGTGCTTTAAATAGTCTTTTCTACACATTTTGGCTAAAGTTTCGTTTCATCATAGGATAACCCTTCTGCGCATTGCTTCCCCTTTCTTTGTTGGTAGCGACGTAGTCAAGTTAATTTTTATTGTTCACGTGGATTCGACGGTCATCACATAGCTAAGTTACAACGGGACTTATTTTGAAAATAACTTTTCTTATAAACTATCTTCCCGCACATGTGACTTAAACAATCGTATTGTTCATTTTGTTCAAAATATGATCATAAAGTACTTATTTGTTGTTAAGATATATCTGTGGGATATTAATATATGATTTACATTAACTTTAACACCTTTTTCTTATTTCATATGAATTAGCATCATTAGTTGTTAAGGACGTATGCATCCCGGGGGCCTCAGTTAAATAATTATCAGCCTCATTAGGTGGAATAGTTTCTATTTTGGAAAAGGACGTCAATTTTGTATCATGAAAGACACTTTGAATTATTTTAATATTTTGTTTTAATGTCACTGAATTGTTTTCATTTTTGAGGACTGATAATATTGTATTGAGTTCTCTCTTTATTGTTATTTAGACTGTCTGTAATTTATGTTGAAAGAAAGTAATACCTTTGTTCAGATGACAGTCTTTTGTTTACCTCTTTCTGTTTTTAGAGAAACAATGAATAAATCTAAAGAAAAGATTTAATTACCACACAACCACAAGTCACGTCTTTTCATTTTAGATAATTGAGGTTTCCTCTGGGCCTATATGTTGTTTAATCATACAAGTAATTCTTGCATTCATATATACATTTTTTTTTATTCTCTCTCTTTTGTGCCATGTACCATCACCCAGCATTATGATGTATCAGCGCTTCCTTTTGCCTTTTGTGAGCATATATTGTGTATATAGCTTCCTTTTATCTTTGTTTCTGAAGACCAGGGTTTTATTTCCATTCCGGCTCTATAGTGATTTAAATTTTCCGTGGTTTTCCGAAATCACTCCAGGCGAATGACGGGATGGTTCCTCGACAGAGACCACGACAATTTTTCCGCGTTACGTCTTGCTTGCCTCAGCGTGGCCTTGTTGTCGAAATGTTAAACCACCCTTTAAAAAAAAATGTACGGAGTTACTTTTATGTAACGCGCCGCTGATTTAGGATGAATCAGCGCTCAAAAATGTCTACACCTAACACTGCTCAACACAACTCATAGTTGCCAGACTTACCGGCTGTGTTTAGTCAGTTGATGTAACTTCGAGCATACAAATTTTACCTTATCTAAGTGACGTACGACACACTGACGTTACATAAGCAGACACAATTTCCTTAAAATTTCATTGGTTTAAAAACGCGCTTACAAAAATATTTTATTTAAGATATTTTTCTTAGTGTAACATTACATCTAGTTTTTGGATGTAGTATATATTACAAAATATAACAGTTTATATATTTGACGTTTAAAAGTGTTGTGTAGACAAAAATACTTTGTTCGCGAAAAAAAATTGTTATAGCCGCTTCAGTGGCCCATTGAATCACGCAATGCTACCGACGAATTATTGCGTGAACGATCTAGGTGAAGTTGTCTATTATCAAAACACACTAAAATAAATTCTAAAAATGCAGAAAAAAATTATTATAATCATTAGTCACGATTAAACAAACCACCAATGGTGTTATACCTAATATTGAATATTTAGATAACGTCAAAAAATTATTGTTAAATAAATTGGATCAATTTTGACTGAATTTCCCAAAGTCTTGATGATGTAAATGTTTTTTTTAACTCAAAAATGTATTAATGTTTACATTCAAAGACACCAAGACGGAAAATGCCATATCTTCACGAGACTTTAATTTACGTTATCAAATAATAATTTAATTAGCTATTTGTCACAGCATCCTGCCAGTATTTGATAAAACTCGACCCGTCCGTCTTTTAATCTGGTTATAAACAGATGGTATGCCATCGAAACCGCACTCCTTTCTTTCCCTGCGGCACATCACCTTCCGAGATGTGAGTCTAGAATTGCATTTACAGAGTAACAGCTGATGCAAAAAAAATATATCAGCAAACTAAAACATATTTTAAATAAGCATACTCACCACATAAAGTATGTTTATATGACCATGAATATCAAACAATACATGAAAAGGACATTAAAAATATTATTGTAATTTTATGGTCGGGTTGAATTTTGTTTTAATGCATACTTTAATCTGTATTCAGTGTTATTTTGCGACCTGACTAGTATTTCCCACGTTATTAGTGCTTTATCGCTATTTATTACACCGTAAGAAATCCCCAAACACAATAAATACTGTAATAAAATTATCCACTTTTTTGCTGACAAATTTCGAGGCACCTTCCAGGTTTGCTGCTGTTATTTGTAGTTTACAACAAACTTTAAAGAATTCTGCGTTGGGTGGTTCACAGCTGATTCAACACTTCTGATAACCTTGAAAAAACACTACCCGTAACTTTATGTACTTTTACGTCAGACATTGACAGAACTTGCTAACAGTGTATACTTTAAATTGGCGGTTATTTTAATCGGTTGGTAGACATCAACTAGACAACTGGACGTAGTTACGGAAAACAGAAAAAACCCACACGTGACTGAATTTGAGATATTTATGCATATATTTCATCTGTTTACTAATTATCTTATGAAACATTATCGAACAATTTTGTCTTCTATTTAAATTTTAACGGGTAAATTAATGTTGTTACGATGTACCAAGCAACATGGAACTGCTTTACAAACCTGTATAGTAACAATACAAATTTTAACATGGGCTGGTTCAGAGGCCATATTTCACCTTGAAAACATAAAAGTGGGTTAGTTATCGTTTGTGAAACCTAAAACTATCTTTCAAGAAATGTATTAGACAAGGAACAAAACTAAAAAGGTTATGGGTTTGCTCTCTTTTGAAAAACTACGTCCTACGCAATAGTAACGGGTTTGCGTTTATAAAAGAAGTGCAGTGTCAGTCTAAGCATGGGTACTAGTACAGATGGCGTAAGGATATGCAATGGGCAGAAGAGAGGAACCAAAGCAGGGCTTTTGAAGATCGTTCTAACTGTGAACCATCGACACGCACCCACGCGAACACGCCAAGTCTACGTGTCCGCCGTCCCTGTGGAGAAGAGAAACACGGACTCACCATAAGCGGCCCATTCCTAGAAGACCGTGCCGTCCTTGTAGTTCAGCAGCCTAACAGTGCACAGCCTGCAACAAGAACAGACAGTTATCAGCAAACGCCGGCAGCCCGCAACGGCTCATTATTTTTACAAACAAACTTTGTTGGGAACACTCACTCTGCTAAGTAACTGCCTCGATAATTTCAGTGAACTTATTTTTCACTTTTTTTTTTTTTAACTACTTTTATCTAATGCACTTTTTCATAAAGTAAAGTTGAATAGTTATGTTATTTTGAGAAAAGGAGTGTAAGTTATAGAAATGCCGGCGTTACAGGGTAATGCTGCGAAACTGACTACGTGTACGCTTTTATAGATCGATAAGAAAGAAAAGGATAGAAAAAGTAACAGCCATTGAGCGTAAACGGAAGTTCTGAAGGTCCATTTTCCTGCCTTTATGAAAACATGTTTACAGCAAATAACAAGGTGAAAAAATAACGCGCGGAAAATAACTACGAAACACAACCACCTGAGTGGTCAAATTGGAGATATNCCATTGAGCGTAAACGGAAGTTCTGAAGGTCCATTTTCCTGCCCTTATGAAAACATGTTTACAGGAAATAACAAGGTGAAAAAATAACGCGCGGAAAATAACTACGAAACACAACCACCTGAGTGGTCAAATTGGAGATATAGTTGGTCATAACTAACACGTTCCACAGAATAAGATTATATTCCCATTAACCCATTAAGTATAAATACAAACCGAAAATACTCAACACAAATGTTAATTAAAAATAAAAAGTTCAGAAAAAGGAAGTATAAATCAGCTATGTCGTAACACTGAAATAGCTAAGCAGAAGACGGGCGATGCGATTCCAAGTAACTTACAGGGGTGGATAAAATAATGTTACATTCTCTGCGCATAGCCAAGTTCGTAGCAGGATAGAGATGTTGGTTTATATTAAATTAAGTAACTGAATCCCATTTTTCAGTTTAAGTAGAATGCTAGAGACAAATACCACAATTTATCACAATAAGAATTGTCCAATGCGAGCACCTCGAGCACTCCCCGCAGTCTTCTCGCGACCGCAGGCCTCACGCAACGAATACTTCCACCGCCCACCGACATCTGCGCACACATGTGGCTTAGCAGCAATCACCTGTCTCTCAGCCCGCTGCACTCGGGACTCAAATCCCTCGCGCGTTAGGCATAAGTAGCCACAACTCGCAGGACATCGCTGTCCAATATTGGCGCACGGAGCTGTGAAGCCCCGCTGGTATTTGAAGCTGCCCTAATCCCCCCTTCCCTCGCCAGATTAACCCGAGACTGCCACGAAACAATTATAACAGCAGCGTCCAGACGAGTCTCGAAAATGTACGGCATTCTGCGTCGCTCCAGTCACGGAGGTGCTTCATCTGCATGTCACGATGCTCAAACTGGCTATACTCATACACGTGGTATCAAAATTCGACCGACAAATTTCCACTGCAGGTTAATCACGAAAAAAGACGTTTAAAACGTACATACGACCTTTGTTCTAAATTTACTCCAAAGGGCGGTACACATCGTTGAAGTTGAACCTGATACACCAGATTATTACAGATATATGAGAAAATATGTACGGTGGATAAACTGCATTTCTGGTTAATGTGTAAATGCAAAAGGATCTACAAACACCACAAAACCTGTCGCTGTCCAATTAATTCATGGAAATAATAACGGTTACCAATCTTATTGCGAGCCATTCGACATGACGCGGTAGCATATGTGGGATCTTACTGATGGAATATTAATCCGCATGTTACAATTGACGAAAAAGGTTGCCTTGTGTAAACACTCTAACCCCCACCGTTTGCGAGTAATTAGAGTTTTGAATTTCAAAAGAATTATGTTCAAAACCTAGGAGGCGGGCAACATGCACAACACTCAATAACGAATGGTTGCGAATATGAAAGGGACAAGATAAAAGAGAAGGGGACTGAAACATTCAGAGTCCTCGGCCCCATCAAGGTGGCTCGTGCAGATTCAACTCTGTACGGTGCTGTTGATAGGTGAGGTGGTATCCAGGCCCGCCCGCCCACCGCGATTGGGAGGAGCGTTATCTCCTTATTTTGGCACGATAGTGCCATATTATAGCTGGCACCAGACTTTGATGGGATCTGGCCGGTGTGCATAGCTTGTTTGACTATAAAGACTGAAGTGGCTTAAATGCCTGATTTGGCTTTGTGGCTGAATAATACTAGTGCTGGGTGCTGTGCACACCGTATGTTGCTCTGGAATATACTCCTGTTTAACCTTTAAGGTTACACACAGTCACACGAGACCCGATTACCCACACGCTGTACATATCAGTACAGAGAATAATATGAGGTAACTAATGTATGGTGGTGGTTTACCGGTATTGATGTTTATTAAATTGTAGCAATAAGAGGATGCCAGGTAAATTCACATTGCCGTTTATTACATAATGACGTGTGACGTGTGGTATAAACGAGCCTTAAATGAGGTGCTCGAACTGCCGGCCTCCAACCTCGCTGCAGAGTGTGCATCGACGATGCCACGATGGCAGAACACGGTCAAACACGCCAGGTGTGGTTCTTATGATTCCGGCAGCAGCATGTATTCTGGCCACGAGATCCTTCAGACACACTATTTGAGTCTCACACAGCGAACACTTCATAGCACCCCACAAGTAGAAGTCAAGTGGTGTAATATTTGGGGACCTCGCAGTCCATAACCTCGGCCCACTGCGGCCTATCCATTTACCTGGGAACGTGGTGTCAAGGTACTCTCAAACATGTGCACCAAAGTGCGGTGGTGCACAGTCACGCTGCAGCCACATTTCTTGTCAAATCCCAAATAGAACATCTTCCAGCAACTCTGGCAAAACCTGTTCCAAAAACACGAGGTACCGGTCATCATTTAAGCGAGCGGGCAACATGTATAGCACAATTAAACGGTCACCTACAATACCACACCATAGGTCAACACCAAATTGCTCCTGGTAATTTCGGGTAAAGGGCGCGTGAGTGTTCACCTTCGCCCACATGTGACTTATGAGACGTCAGCACACATTCTCTCGTAAATCGCGCTTCTTCGGTAAACGACACGACACACCAGAATTGTGGCTCTACTGCACATCGTTGTAAACACCACTGCACGAACTGTACACGTTGTGGGTAGTCTTCAACATTCAAATGGTGCACTTTCTGTCGGCGATATGGACGGAGCAGCTATTCATGCACAACTCTCCACACATTCATGTGTCCAGTGCGGACCGCATGCGCCACTTGACGGGAGCTGGTAAATGGAACCTCCGCAGCACCTCCTCCTCCTCAAAGTGAGGTGTTGGTATCGAGTTTGAACGGCCAGCATTATACCTGTACACCTGTAACATGTAAGGTACGCTCGGTTTCACAGTGTACAATGATCGCTGTGACGTCACATGAAGACATTGCATGGCACTTTTACTCACCGTAAATGTCCCCGGTTCGCGAAGCCTCCTATCAATGGCTGTGAACGTTGAATGATGTGGCACACGTCTGTTTGGATACCTTTCCCTGTACATGCGTACTGCAGCTCTACTGTTGCACTGCGCAGCCGCATACACAAGGTGAATGTCAGCCATTTCAGGCCATGTAAAACAATCCATTTCGCGATACTCTAACTAAACATCTTTTCCACTCCGCTAAACACTAGTACAATGGTTTCGGCCTAGTAAACGACTGAACATATCACAGGACACATAGGCCAAATACCCTCCACTTGACGATGGCGTGTGTTTTGTGACGGCCTACATGGTAGGCTGTTATGACAGGAAATTCATCCTCCATGTAACTGTATAACGCCATCTCTCACGCAACCGTGTTGTGATACCTGCATTAAAACTGTGTTTACCCGTACCAGCTTCGACTAAGAGTTGACCATGATAACCATTTCAAAGAGTAGATTTACAACGAACTCTTCATCCACGGTCACAACACACACAAGTATATTCTTACACAGAAGAAACATTTGGTAACTGTGGTATGGACATTGATGTTGTCATATGTCATACAATTATCAATTATTACTGTAAACGCTACACTATTGCACGCATTACGGTGGTGTCCATTGTTCTTTTAATTCACATGCTTGATACGTCAAAATTCATTCCGTACTCTCGAGTCTCTCGCCATGGAAATGGCACACAGACAGATGTAGTGTGCTTTGCTGTTGTTTCGATTTACTGTAATTTACGGCATTTCTCAATGCCACTGTTACGTACCTCTCTCTGTTATCTTGTCCCTTTCATATTCGCAACCATTCGTTATTGGGTGTGTTTCCCGCCTGCCAGGTTTTGAACATAATTCTTTTGAAATTTAAAACTCTATAATTACTCGAAAACGGTGGGGGTTAGAGTATTTATACAATGCAACCTTCTTCGTCAATTGGAACATGCGGATTTCATATTCCATCAATCATATCCCACATATGCTACTGCGCCATGTCGAATGTATCGCATTAAGAGAGTTAACGGTTATCATTTCAATGAATTAATATGTAGGCAGTGACAGGTTTTGTGGTGTTTATAGATCATTTTACACTTGCACATTATCCAGAAATGCAGTGTTCCATCGTACATATTTTTTTCAGATATCCGTAAAAACCTGGTGCATCAGGTCCAAATTCAAAGACGTGTACCGCCCTTGGGAGTCGATTTAGACCATATGTTTGCAACTTCTTTTGTCGTGATCAACCTGCAGCCGAAGTTTGTCGGTTGAATTTGTATACACCTGTATATAATCTCTCTCTCTCTCTCTCTCTCTCATCCACCTCCTGCTCCTTACTCCGACCACCGAAGTGTCTCCTGCATGGATGGAGTGCAGGGAGATGCCTAGCGAGCACATAACAAAAATATGTTTTCTCAGAAGGGGACATGTGTACGCATACACATATTGGCATTTACATCAGGGAGAGGGGGTGATAAATTTATGAAATCCCACCCCCCAATTGGCCATAACTGTAAAACTCGAAATCTATAGGTAAATAAATTTGACTGTTCCAAAGCTTTTTAACTGTTACCTATGGTAGTTGAGCCGTGCATTCAATTCATCTCACAGCCATTGTTAATGTTTAGATCCATCGTGAAGCATGCTCAACCATCGCCTTTGTTTAATTACACCATGAAGCAGGTCTTATTGGAATAGCTATTTCCACATTAAGGCTACCAAGCTGATGATGTATCAACAGGTAATACCAAAGAGAAGTTACAAAGGCGAGTCCTATAAAATCCTTAATAAAAAAATTGAGCATAAGTGGTACACAACTGTACCATTTTTCTAAGTAGTCTTCATTAAGTTCAATAAAGTCCTCCAGCGCTTACAAAGTGAATGGATTTCTCTGGAAGAAAAATAAATATTTTGTTTGTCTGCGCAGCCACTCGTGTACCGCCTGGCGTACCTCTTCATCCGAATGGAACTTCGTTCTTCCCATTGTTTCCTTGAGTGGTCAAAATATGTGATCACTATGGGTGAGGTCTGGTGAATATGCAGGATGTGAAAGACATTCAAAATGCAGGTGTTGGATTGTCGTATCTGTTGTAACGAGCAGTATTTGGTCAGTCATTGTCATCTTGCAAAATGACACTAGCAGACAGCAATCCACATCGCTCTTGACTTTATTGCGGGTCGAAGATGATTCTTGAGGAGATCTGAATATGAGTCACTGGTGACAGTGGTCCCGCTAGCATGTAGTGCTCCAATACTATGCCTCGTTCGTCCCAGCAGAGGGTCAGCATAACAGCCATTCCTTGCTCGCTCTCTTTGTTTCCGGTTGGTGGTAGTGGACCCATTTTTCATCTCCAGTAACGATTCTCGCAAGGAAGCCATCGCCTTCTGCTTCAGAGATCCGCAAAAGGTTTTCACAGGCGTCAACACGTAGCTGTTTGAATTCTGGAGTCAACTGCCGTGGTACCCACCTTGTCGACACTTTGTGAAATTGGAACACATCATGAATGATGTGATGTACTATGCAATTACTAGTGTTCAGAATTTCAGCAATCTCATCCCCCGTCACTCGGCGATTTTACATCACTACGGCTTCAACTGCTGCATTATTCTCTAGCGTCAACTCGTTGTGCCTGATCCGGGAGAAAAGCGACTGTTACCAAAGCCCCACCATTTTTGAACTTCATACTCTATTCATAAACTTGCTGCTGTGACAAACTGCCAACTTACAGGGCAATGACGTACCATTTGTAATTTTTATAACAATTTTATGGTTTTCAATTGACTCGCCCTCCTAATAAAATATACTGGATGAGATTTCGATGATGTGTAAAGACAATTTTTTTGTCTACAAAAACCATGCTAACACATACCAAACTAATTTTGATATTACATGAAATTTGTTTGAAAAGTTAATAACGCTATTTAGATTTCCATAACAAATATTCTTGATTTTTTTTCACCAGGCGTGCCATTGTCATCTGAATGTATGTCGCATTGCGGAGTATATTTCTTTATAAAGTAGAATCTGGTCCGTTAATGTACTTGGAGGATCTATTTTTTGGTACTGTTTCTGCTAAGTAATGGCTACGGAAGCAGGGAAGGTTTGGGTTGGTGAGCTAGAGAGAGAGAGGCGCGACGCGCAAGCGTAACTCCCCTAATCTTTTATTAACATCAAATTAAAATTTACTTCAAAATGTGCAACGCAAACCACAGCAAAAAAAGTGGGCAGAAAAAAAAGCACAGAATATTGCAAGAAGAAATGAAAATTGAGAGAACGGACAAGATCGATCGAAAAGTGTAATGTGCAATGGAAGAATACAGAAATGCCATAGCAAACCGCGCGCTCGCAGAATAGCACGGGCTACGCTACGCGTAGTTGCAAAACCACCGCTATGAAAATTCCAGTGTTATAAACAACCTACAGAGATTTTTTTTAAAATAGTCAATGCCGCGCGGCAGCCGTATGGGCCGTATCTACCTGGATTATTCAAACGTTTGAGACAAAATCAATCCTAACTAATATTACAAATGCGAAAGTGTGTTTGTTTGTTTGTTTGTTATTCTTTCACGTCGCAACGGAGAAACGAATCGACGTTATTTATTGCAAAGAGATAGTTGGATGGCCGGGAATTGACATAGGCTACTTTCTATCACGAGAAAATATCTCATTCCGTAGGGGAAATTCTTATTGGAAAATTAAAAAGGAATCAAACGGAATAACAATGCAACGTCGCAACCGAGCAACAGATCGACGTAATTTCTTGCACACAAATAGTTGGAGGGCTGAAAGGTGACATTGGCTATTCTTATCGCGAGAAAATATCTCAAAAAATTTACAAACGATAGTAGTGAATCAAGTCAGAAAAAAAATTACCGCCAGCGCGTCTTGCAATACGCTGTCTAAACCGTTAAAGATGGAAACATATCATGTAGTAAAGAATTGTGTAGAATAAAAATACCTAAAAAAAAAAAAACTTCACGGCACATATATCTATCTGTAACAGAGAAATACTAATAAGTGTTTTTACCATTTAATTCACAGAGACGTTGAATTTAATAATATGTATAGAGTATAGAAGATTAACACTCAGTAAAATTCCACTTTATTAAAAAAAAAAAAAAACCTTAACAATAATTCTGTAGTCCACGCGAGCGGAGCCGCGGGCTCTGCTAGTGTTATTATAGAGGAGACAAAAGCATACTCATCAAAAGTAATACAGGTGTATTTTCATGGAAAAGCGTGGGACTAAAGTGCTATAAACATAGGACACTATGTTTGCGGCATATTAATACTAAAAGCAAAATTGTAACGTAAGTACACTATTATAATTTGTCAAATAATTTCAAGCCAGAAACTGATTCTGTAAACATACTTTTAAAACACGTCCAATATCGGATAAATCTATTTTAGGAAAAAACTTGAGAAACTGGCACATCTAAATACAGACACGCATTCAACGTTTCTTAAATTATACCATAACACACAGGAGAACGCACATTTGCAAATAAAGGACAGATTTATTAAGTAAATTCACGGTTTCTTCGGATGGTTTGAAACGAACCTTCAAAGAATCACCCGAGACGAAACATGTCAACCTCTTTTCTCAACAACTTTGTTGGTATGCTATTTGTAAATTAAACGTTGCCTATTTATATATTTGAATTTTTAGGTAGCACTGAAGGAAACATATTTCATTGTTACAGATAAAAATATCAGCGCAAATTACCGTACGTAGGCCCTAGTTACATGGTGTTTTTTTTTTTTTTTTTCGTCCTAGGATGAAAATTCAATAGGTGGAGCGGAGCTTGTCACTCTCGCTCCCTCTCTCATTCTCTCTCTTGGGAAGTTTCGTATCGCTTGTACTAGCAGGAAAATTATACATGTTTTCAATTTTAGCATATTTCATACTTATTACACCAAAAATAATGATTTTTGAATTGGTAATTTACAACTGAAACGAGATTTTATTGTTTGAATACTTATTATAATATATTTAAATGTGATGGTGGTACCATTACAAATCCAAAGTTGGCAGAAGTGGCGACTAGCGACGCCGACATGACATGGCGTATTTATGAACGAAGCCTCAAGTTCGTACTCGTATTTTTAAACCCACCTAGGCAAGTTACGATGTTATGATAAATATGTTTTTCCACGGCAGGGATAAATATACTGTTAAGTGCGTCGTGACCAACGTGTGTGTGTGTGTGTGTGTGTGTGTGTGTGTGTGAAAGTGTTGTTCCCATTACGTTACATTAAACCAGTGTGTACGTGTGTGTGTGTATGTGTGTGTGAATGTGTGTATATGTGTGTGTGTATGTGTGTGTGTGTGTGCGTGTGTGTGTGCGTGTGTGTGTGTGTGTGTGAAAGTGTTGTTCCCATTACGTTACATTAAACCAGTGTGTACGTGTGTGTGTGTGTGTGCGCACGTGTGTGTGTGTGAGCGTGTGTATGTGTGTGTGTGTGTGCGTGTGTGTGCGTGTGTGTTTTCAAATATCGGACGTGTGAAATTTATACGTTTTAACCGTGAACTGTTTTTAATACGAAATTAATTNAAAGTGTTGTTCCCATTACGTTACATTAAACCAGTGTGTACGTGTGTGTGTGTGTGTGCGCACGTGTGTGTGTGTGTGCGCGTGTGTGTGAGCGTGTGTATGTGTGTGTGTGTGTGCGTGTGTGCGCGTGTGTGTGTGTTTTCAAATATCGGACGTGTGAAATTTATACGTTTTAACCGTGAACTGTTTTTAATACGAAATTAATTGTTTGAAGTCACGTCTGTTTATCACAACATTATAACCTTGCCCTATGTGTTTGAAACACAATTGTGCAACGTGTTTACGTTTCTGTGATTTGAATATTTGCCACAACCTCAACAAAATACTAGGCCCAGCCAAAATTTTTTTTATAAATAATTAAATAAACCCAGACAACAGCAAGTACTAATGGATATAAATATGCGCGGAGTAAAAGTTACGGTAGGCCTATTTGTGTGAATGTTCACCACTTTCTTTTAAGTTTGTCGTTGCTACGTACAAAAAATAAGCGACACGAGTTGCGTACTTGAATTTACCGTGTCTTTTCGTTGGACTTGTTGGTCCCTTCGTTTTAACTTCTAATCCAACTAAGGCCGTCCTTTTAACGAAAAAACCCAACACACATAAATAACAAGAGGTTAAATACTACAGTTCTTTCCCCCACAATTATAACAGGGTTAAACACAATTGCTGCAAAATATTAACGTGTATTATGTGTAATGTAATGTCGTGTATAACAAATATGTTACCAGTGTAAAATAATAACCGTAAAAGACATTGTTAAAAAGTCATAAAGCTGGCCTAGATATGGTTTTAGGGCTAAATTGTGAACAATCGTACGAAATTGTTTTAGAAATATGACTGAATTTTGAGTATAGAAGAAAACAGTAAAAAAGCATTTGACAGTTAAAACATGGCAGTGTTTCTGTTTGCATGTAAGGGGTGAATACGTGATCGGTACCTAACCAAAAGTAGAACTTTAGCAGAGCTTCAGAAAAGAGTGAAGTAACCGTGAATGGCCTATAGCACTGCACCCAACATATTGCCACTGGTACGTACGACCCATGTCATGTCATGGTTAAGGATGCCTGAACCTTATTACAAATAACTCGACAAGATTAAAACGGTTACAAAAAACCAGCGAACTACAGTTGATGTGTGTAAATAACAAGTAAGGATTCTTTCCAGACAATAGTTCCGTGAGTTAGATTGCCCGCACAAAAAACATACGCAGTAGCACTTTTTTATTCATGTGGCAGATAATGGAAAATAATACTCTTACATTACAGTGTTTTAGGTAGTAGAAAAGCAATATTGATGTGATACTTTGTGCTAGCAAAAAAAAAAAAAAAGTTAAAAAAAGACAGTTTTCTGACAACCGCTAACTATCGTGCTTGATTACCGTGCACACAAGTGAGTTTTTTTTATCTTGTTTTCACAATTACGTTTTCAATTAAGGTTAATGATATGATTTTATAGACCTTTTAATTACTGAAAACAATTATAAACATTAATGAATTACTCCGAAACAATTAATGAACCAATGCGATGCCGTTAACTTAAAGATCAGGTTTGAAATACGCCGTCTGGTTGGACACTCGTGTGTTCGAGACCTGGAAATAATGAATCGTCACCCGTAAGCGAAAGATGCTTCATCGCCTCTAAGCGGCAAGTCAAAGACCTGACGCAGTCGCGTTATCGTCAACATCTCTTCCCAGACTTTCCATACTAATACGATAATTTGACAACGTAAAAATAAAAAAAATTAAAAGGGTTGCACGTCCATACANTTCCCAGACTTTCCATACTAATACGATAATTTGACAACGTAAAAATAAAAAAAATTAAAAGGGTTGCACGTCCATACATTACTTCAAAGAATTTGCATCTGCAAAAAAAACACACACACACGCACGCACGCTCACACACACACGCACGCGCGCGCGCATGAAGCTCTGTAAAAGTTTTGTGGTCTACATGGACACCATCCTTCAGTTTAAACATATACAGCTTTTCCTGTGCTGACAGGCTTACGAAACACTTTCCTGCATGAACTCCCCATTGTAGATTTCTGTACGAGTAACAATACCAGATCAGAGTTTTTTTTAAATTGTAGTGTGAACGAGTTCTCTCGTCAAATGCCATCGAGCTTCGTGGTTTCCACATTGATTATGGCGTATTGTACTTCCTGTCATCTGAAGAGTTTATTTTTATTGACAGCAAGTTTGGCAGGATACTGCGAGTGCCAAAAGAATCCCGTCACGAACAGCTGTACGTTGGAGAATTTTCACGGAAGATACCTCGCCTGGTTGCGCCGTTACTTGCAACGCAGGAGTACTTTGCGGGTTGCGCCACTCAAAATTTAAAGGTTGAAACGGCTATATAATTTTGTAATGTTTGGCGCTAACCAGAATGACCATAAAGCTACAAAATTATTATTGTTATGACGGAGTGTGTGTGTGNTTTTGTAATGTTTGGCGCTAACCAGAATGACCATAAAGCTACAAAATTATTATTGTTATGACGGAGTGTGTGTGTGATCTAATGCACTGGGACGGTTCTAGGAAAGCTTTGTTCTTCCTCGTTCCCTGTTCCAAGCAACTNGTAAGCGAAAGATGCTTCATCGCCTCTAAGCGGCAAGTCAAAGACCTGACGCAGTCGCGTTATCGTCAACATCTCTGCCCAGACTTTCCATACTAATACGATAATTTGACAACGTAAAAATAAAAAAAATTAAAAGGGTTGCACGTCCATACATTACTTCAAAGAATTTGCATCTGCAAAAAAAACACACACACACGCACGCACGCTCACACGCGCGCGNAAAAACACACACACACGCACGCACGCTCACACGCGCGCGCGCGCGCGCGCATGAAGCTCTGTAAAAGTTTTGTGGTCTACATGGACACCATCCTTCAGTTTAAACATATACAGCTTTTCCTGTGCTGACAGGCTTACGAAACACTTTCCTGCATGAACTCCCCATTGTAGATTTCTGTACGAGTAACAATACCAGATCAGAGTTTTTTTTAAATTGTAGTGTGAACGAGTTCTCTCGTCAAATGCCATCGAGCTTCGTGGTTTCCACATTGATTATGGCGTATTGTACTTCCTGTCATCTGAAGAGTTTATTTTTATTGACAGCAAGTTTGGCAGGATACTGCGAGTGCCAAAAGAATCCCGTCACGAACAGCTGTACGTTGGAGAATTTTCACGGAAGATACCTCGCCTGGTTGCGCCGTTACTTGCAACGCAGGAGTACTTTGCGGGTTGCGCCACTCAAAATTTAAAGGTTGAAACGGCTATATAATTTTGTAATGTTTGGCGCTAACCAGAATGACCATAAAGCTACAAAATTATTATTGTTATGACGGAGTGTGTGTGTGATCTAATGCACTGGGACGGTTCTAGGAAAGCTTTGTTCTTCCTCGTTCCCTGTTCCAAGCAACTCTGTATCAGCGATACGGAGAGAGGAATCAGGGCTGTATCACGTGTAGAGAGTTACGCAGGGGGCAGGGGTTCATTCTGCGCCTCGTGCGTCGAGCGGTGGACATCTCTGCGATCTTGGACTGCGCCGACCAGTTGATGCGCCAAAGGAGATGTTGAAAGAGGGGTAAAGCTAAGGAATTCTCGTTAAGGCGCCTTTAAAAAGAAAGGAAACAATGTTATGTGGATATGCACGACCAAAATCTATTTTTCTAGGCACGAAATTCAAATACTCCGTCAAGACAGATTTTGGGAGACGATCTAGATTATGGGACTTCGAGGTTTGAAAAGGTTTTTTTCTTGAGTGAATGTGAGAGTCTGTCTGAGCCAGCGAGCATTAATTACATTTTGTAGTGNGGTTTGAAAAGGTTTTTTTCTTGAGTGAATGTGAGAGTCTGTCTGAGCCAGCGAGCATTAATTACATTTTGTAGTGTATGATGAGAGGTGTACCCTCAGATCTGAACTGGTTGAGTGGTCGTGGCAATATCTCTTGAGGCAGTCCGGTTCATTTATGCGAGTGATAAAAATGTTTGTGTTTAGAGGGAAGATAATTTTAGAGTCGCTGTACAGCCTCAAAGATTAATTTTCAGTATTAGTACATTTCACAATGAGATAGCTTAACAGTGGTGAGGAGCCTCTCACCTAGAGTTGAAACACTTCTTATAAGATGGTTCTAAGACAGTCTAAAGATATTATACTTTATGTGAAAATATTTTATTTGTATAAGAAAATATATATGAGAGGAGATGCTTCGTATGTTGCATTTTACTATGATTTAATTACACCTGCAATTTTAAAAAGGATGAAATACAGAGAATAAAAAAATACATAGAATACCACAAAATTTTCTAGACAAATTTAAATGTATTTGGGAATATTTGCAAATTGTTACTCTCCCAGCCAATTTGGGGAAAAACTGGGGCCAAATGATTTTGTATTCCGTAGGATATTTTTTTTTTTTTAGATGTGATTGAATTACATGCTACCCTTCCTTTCCCTTTACAATATCCTTGGGCGGGATTTGCGGAGGTTGGGTTGTGGCGTTGTTGTGAATACTGAGGTTTTGGATGAGAAGGACAAATCCGCCACGATGGACGTAGAATCGGGTTAGGAGTGGAGGAGGCGGAGAAGTTGGAA
>NQII01001711.1:806555-832004 GCA_002778355.1 Clitarchus hookeri | reverse complement strand
CCCCACACGACGCGAACTATAAGTAATCCACGTACATAAACGGGAGGGAGTTGTCTAGGGAACTTGTATGTCGATGAACCTGTTAAAGGAATAATAAAACTAGATTGTTTTTGAACTCCAGTCGCCCTGTGTTTACTTAAGTAGTAAATTGGCCCTTTAGACACCAGTATAAACATTTTCTACCAAGCGGCAGCTTTGGTGCTTGTCAATTCTAAACTATAGATACACTCTCTCTAGAAGCAAAAATGCCAAGATATTTATTTACCTCATGCTTTACTTGTATTAATGTTACAAAATTCCATAATATGTTCAAGCCTTTAAAAATAGTTTGGATAATGCGTTTTAAGTGCACGGTGTCATACCATACCGTTGTATTGAAGCATATACCAGTTTTTTTTTCTCTTTTCTTTACTTCCGAATCAATTTCAGTTATATTTACAGTATAAATTACTATCATAACGTGTCATTTTCTTATTGTGGTTTAAAATGAATATATTATGATTATTAATAAAATTTCTGAACGCCGTATTATTTAAAGTGATTAATGGTTTCAGTACGTCAGGCATTTCATTAAATTAATTTTAAGACATCCGATGACTTTAAAACAAAATCCGCATTACTTTAGAATATTTCAATAGAATTTCTGAAATATTGCATTTCATTTTCGTTTGAATTGTGCGAATTAACCTAACGTCTATGATGTNAATTTCAATAGAATTTCTGAAATATTGCATTTCATTTTCGTTTGAATTGTGCGAATTAACCTAACGTCTATGATGTACATGCGCTAGCAATAATCGCTCCACTCACAAATGCACAAAAATCAATCCGCGTGAAGAATTGATGCAGTATTTGAGGTATTTGTGTGTTCACGTCATATTTCACCTCAAGTTTCCTTTGCAGAAGTGAAACGTGGCCCGCGGCTAGCAGCGATAATCGCAGCCAACGTGAAGCAACTGGCGAGCAACGCCGGCCGTGGACATCAGTTTCTGGAAGGTAGTTGTGCTGCGGACTGCGCTTATCCGAGCGAAGTCTGGAAGCCTCCCCCCCCCCTCCGTAAAACCAACTTCCCACCTGACGTCTATCGCCGCCTCGTAGCACAGGAATAAAAGCGCCAGAGGAAGAGGCTGTGCAACACAATAGGTGCTGCGCGTGACGTCAATGCGATCCGACGGAGAAAGAAAGACCAAAAGAAAGAGAAAAAAAACTGGTAAGTGAGAGAACGAAGGGAAAAGGGAGGCGGGTGGGAAGACCTGCAGGTCTTTGAGGACACTCAGAACCTGCCTTGGTCCATTGTGCGGTGCAAGTGACGTCACCACGGGCAGATCAATGAAGCAGGTTCAGAAAAAACACGGGGATCCGTATCCCTTCAACCCCTCCCCCCCTTTCAAGGACCCAGCACTTGAAGCGCTCTGTAATCACCTGCCTCGCCCTGGTATACAAATAAGGTCAGCCATTTCTAGAAAAGATCGAGTAAGAGAAAAAGCAAAACACGGTTTCGGCAACAGGACGAGAAATTTCAGAACGCGTCACGTTTCGTCTAAAAGTGACTTGTTGCTTTTCCGCTCGTGCGTTAGAAAATATAAAGCGTAATAATAAAAATTGTATATATATATGTGTAAGTTTACTCTCGAGCTGGGTAGCAACCATCTGTGAGACAGCACTTTAGGGACGAACCCTAGAAATACGAAATATGATCCTGTGGGGAGCGTGGATCCAGACACGTAACCGCCAGGGATCAAACCCGGACTGTCCAGTTGGAANCGAAATATGATCCTGTGGGGAGCGTGGATCCAGACACGTAACCGCCAGGGATCAAACCCGGACTGTCCAGTTGGAAAGTACGCACGCTGAGTGTACGACCACCGAGGTCCCAATATTTTAGCTGTAAAACACTATCACTGCAAAAGAAAACCTGGAGGTGTTCTACAACATCGCACCCGTTCTCCTTATAATGGCAATCGGCCCTATATGCACACAGACTGCGAAATGAAAGGGCCATATGCCCATAACCGGGTACAAGCCCCACATAAATTGTTAAAAGAATCAGATAATTCGGTCTNGAAATGAAAGGGCCATATGCCCATAACCGGGTACAAGCCCCACATAAATTGTTAAAAGAATCAGATAATTCGGTCTGCCGGGGAACTGGCGTGAGCAACAGCTACTGCCGTTGACCATGCAGCGTGGATACCCTGGAAAAAATAAGTTCCGTGCAGCCCTGATGACGAATTTCATGGGATGTATCGACCACCGCGTATAGAAAATGAAATTCTTTGACACAAACCGGGAAGAAGAAACCCCTCATTTTTTCTTACATTTGTTGATACTAACAACCTTTTAAACTAAACCACGTCTGACAATTTAATCGGCCAAAAACTTCTCATGCTTACCTACGAAAAGTGAACGTAAGAGCAATGAAAACTTAACAGCTGAAAGTGGAGTCGTAAACGATGACGTTACATTGAAGGCCGCATATTTTTGTAATTGATTTAGGACTTAAAAAATATGCATGCTTAAAACGCACTAAAGACGATGGAGCGTCGTCCCGCACACCTGAATTCTCACAACCAATATGAAGGGTCCAAACTGTTATCCATCGCAATGCATTACTAGAGAAGTGCGAAAGAACATGACTACATCACCAATAAGAATGGCTGGCCAACAACCTTGGATGTAGGCGAACTGAGTGGCATACAAGCAGCGTTTGTCAACCTTCAAAATATTGTAAGGCCATCCTTATTTATGGGGGCTGTTTTCCCTCAAACGGAAAGGGTAACAAGGCAACAATATTTGTATATTGGACATGGTGATTAATAATCCATTTTGTAATTTTAGGAAATACTCAGAGCTACAACATTTCTTGCGATGTGAGAGAAGCGACCACTATTTTGTTTCATACTAGGGGTGATATATATATATATATATATATATATATATGTGTGTGTGTGTGTGTGTGTGTGTGAAAGTGTGTTTGGATGTTTGTTTATCCCTCTTTCACGTCGCAACGGAGCAACGGATCGACGTGAGTTTTTGCACAGAGATAGTTGGAGGGTCGGGAAGTGACATAGGCTACATTTTATCCCAAAAAAATATATCATTCCCTCAAAAAAAAATTTTTGTAAAATTAGCGCTCGGGGTAAAATGCTGCGTCAATGCACGATATATCGATACTTATAAATATGTCGATACTTATCNATATATATATATATATATATATATATATATATATATATATATATATATGTGTGTGTGTGTGTGTGTGTATGTGTGAAAGTGTGTTTGGATGTTTGTTTATCCCTCTTTCACGTCACAACGGAGCAACGGATCGACGTGAGTTTTTGCACAGAGATAGTTGGAGGGTCGGGAAGTGACATAGGCTACATTTTATCCCAAAAAAATAAAATTTTTGTAAAATTAGCGCTCGGGGTAAAATGCTGCGTCAATGCACGATATATCGATACTTATAAATATGTCGATACTTATCGATAATGGAAAATAACTTATTGATTGATATGTAACTGAAAAATATATCGGTCCTTGCTATGTATAGCCTAACTATTATATAAATGAGAAAGTGTGTTTGTTTGTTATTGCACATCGCAACGGAGCAACGGATCGACGTCAATTTTTGCACAGAGATAGTTGGAAGGCCGGGAAGTGACATAGGTTACTTATTACCACGAGAAAAATTCTCATTTCCCTGGGGAAATTCTTATTCGAAAATAAAAAAGTACACACACGCAATAACAATGCAACGTCGTAACATAACAACAGATCGACGCGTAATTTTTTGAACAGAANTGTAACTGAAAAATATATCGGTCCTTGCTATGTATAGCCTAACTATTATATAAATGAGAAAGTGTGTTTGTTTGTTTGTTTGTTATTGCACATCGCAACGGAGCAACGGATCGACGTCAATTTTTGCACAGAGATAGTTGGAAGGCCGGGAAGTGACATATGTTACTTATTACCACGAGAAAAATTCTCATTTCCCTGGGGAAATTCTTATTCGAAAATGAAAAAGTACACACACGCAATAACAATGCAACGTCGTAACATAACAACAGATCGACGCGTAATTTTTTGAACAGAGNGAAAAAGTACACACACGCAATAACAATGCAACGTCGTAACATAACAACAGATCGACGCGTAATTTTTTGAACAGAGATAGTTGGACAGCTGAAAGTTGATATTGGCTACTATTTCTCGCGAGAAAATATCTCAAAAAATTTACTTTCGCAAGTTGGTTTACCGTACGCGGACGTGGAGAGCAATGGTGGCGGTGGGTGGAGGCGTCAAGAGTGGGAGGCGGGGAACCGTTATTAAAAAAAACTTAACAATAATTCCGTAGTCCATGCGAGCAGAGCCGCGGGCACAGCTAGTTTACAATTATTTTTTTTCAGAAGTTGAAGATCTTTATTTGCTGATAAACTGGGCGAATTTGTTTTCTTTAAAATATCAAATACCTCACGTTATTTTGACTAAACGTTTCATATTTTCTCATTTTCGAGGGTAAATAACGCACTTAATAAATTTAGGTCAGACGACGTACATAACTTTTAAATTTTCTATCTGTTTTTTTTTCTTCATGGAATCGTAACCATTTTTTAACATACGAGAACACGCTGTATACACCAAAACCGAGAGGGGGGGGGGGAGAGCGAAACTAACGAGGGGGATGATAGAAGTAATGAAGAAATTAATGATAGTGATGACGGGACAGATCGGGAACTAAGCCATTAAAGACACGTGAAACAATAAACCTTAATTCAAGTTTATGCAACTTTTAGTCCAAGAACTCATTATGAAGTTTATGTAGGTGATAACAGAGTGCATATTTACAATAAAATAATTGTATAAGGAAAATTATATACTGCAATTAACATATATATATATAAATATATATATAAACGACTACAGTGACGCATGCAATAATTATGCCGGTATTTCAATAAATGCGAAAAGAGTACATTGACATATTTACCCCAATTCAAAACACTAACTATCCCAAACAATCCGGTGAAAAATAAGTTATAATGAAATTAATATGGGATAAAATATAGAATAGCATAACTAACTCAAAAATGACGTACTGGTGTTAAAAAAAATTATTGAGAAAAAGAGATGGATTATGTAAGAATATGGCGAANAACATATATATATAAATATATATATAAACGACTACAGTGACGCATGCAATAATTATGCCGGTATTTCAATAAATGCAAAAAGAGTACATTGACATATTTACCCCAATTCAAAACACTAACTATCCCAAACAATCCGGTGAAAAATAAGTTATAATGAAATTAATATGGGATAAAATATAGAATAGAATAATTAACTCAAAAATGACGTACTGGTGTTAAAAAAAATTATTGAGAAAAAGAGATGGATTATGTAAGAATATGGCGAAGAAAATGCTGATAATGCTGGTTACAAAAATGAAAAAAATGGCTTGATGAGTACGTTAAACTCTGAAAGGAATTTACAATTAGTTCATGTTTTAAATGCCATTCATAAAATTTTAGCGCTTTGAACATTATGGTAAACAATAGCAAACTAGGCATTAAATAACTTAAATTTACCATAAACGTTATCTTTGTGGATATAATTACTATGGAACTTTTACTAAATTAAATATAACAATAGAAAGTAGTGATAAATAAAATTCATACACAAAGCATGTAAAAAACATGCAGCAGCATATAGAGACCATTAATATATAAAACATGGAAATTAAGGTAGAAGTAAAGTGGATCACCTTATAGTGATGCAAACAGCAACACAGTAAATGGACAAGATTTAAAAAAGTTTCGTAGAGACTTCCAAAATCGTAAGAAAAATATGGCTTGAGTTTCACATGAAATATAAATGTTAATATTTTATTCAGTGTAAAATGTGTCACCACAGTAGGTCTCTTTAACGGGGAAATTAAATAATTAATAACGAAAATTTCCACTCCTTACCCAAGAATGGGCATATTTCTTCTCTGAATAAATAACAAAATTGACTTTATTAAAAAAATACCTCATCTAACGAGGTTTGAAGTTTTTTTCTATGCTTTTGCGTGAGAAAATATTCGCATCACATTTTATAGATGTGCTAAAAATTCAGTTTATACAATACATCTTACACCTGTTCAGTGAATTATTTATTTTAAAAATTAAAAATAGTATCAAATACAGCATTTTTTTCGCACAAATGCAAACATATTAATGTATAATTTCATATAAATCAATTGCAGTAACGATAACATGTCAAATAACCGTACAATCTTGGAAATACAAAAAACATGTTATAATATACCTAGGAACCTGCTGCCTTCGTAGCACAGTGGTAGAAAGTAGAACTACGTGAAAATGTCGAAAATTGAATCAACATGGAGGGCGAGGTGGTGATGTGTGCGATAACAGGCCTGGTAATGGGTTGTGAACAGTTGGAAGAGGACTGAGCACCTGCCTAACAGCAGAAGCAGAAAGGATGCGTGCCTGCCTGTCTCTCTGGCTATCGCCAAAAGTATTTGCCATTAACTATACAAATTACAGTGATGCAAGTAATGCGATCATGAGCAACCGACCATTGCAGGTTTATGTTATTATGCATGTTGCCAAGCAGCCAAAAAAATATCCTTTTATTATGTAAATCTCACGCAATTTCACTCTTCTCAGTTTGAAACTGAAATTTGAATCTGCAATTACCGTAAACTTACAATTATGGAGGTTGTCATGCGTAAAACACAATAAAATGTAGGTACAGTACACAACNCGAGGTTTGAAGTTTTTTTCTATGCTTTTGCGTGAGAAAATATTCGCATCACATTTTATAGATGTGCTAAAAATTCTGTTTATACAATACATCTTACACCTGTTCAGTGAATTATTTATTTTAAAAATTAAAAATAGTATCAAATACAGCATTTTTTTCGCACAAAGTCAAACATATTAATGTATAATTTCATATAAATCAATTGCAGTAACGATAACATGTCAAATAACCGTACAATCTTGGAAATACAAAAAACATGTTATAATATACCTAGGAAGCTGCTGCCTTCGTAGCACAGTGGTAGAAAGTAGAACTACGTGAAAATGTCGAAAATTGAATCAACATGGAGGGCGAGGTGGTGATGTGTGCGATAACAGGCCTGGTAATGGGTTGTGAACAGTTGGAAGAGGACTGAGCACCTGCCTAACAGCAGAAGCAGAAAGGATGCGTGCCTGCCTGTCTCTCTGGCTATCGCCAAGAGTATTTGCCATTAACTATACAAATTACAGTGATGCAAGTAATGCGATCATGAGCAACCGACCATTGCAGGTTTATGTTATTATGCATGTTGCCAAGCAGCCAAAAAAATATCCTTTTATTATGTAAATCTCACGCAATTTCACTCTTCTCAGTTTGAAACTGAAATTTGAATATGCAATTACCGTAAACTTACAATTATGGAGGTTGTCATGCGTAAAACACAATAAAATGTAGGTACAGTACACAACNATGCAATTACCGTAAACTTACAATTATGGAGGTTGTCATGCGTAAAACACAATAAAATGTAGGTACAGTACACAACAAAAAATTGAATATATGTACTTGTCTGTACAATGACATTTGAAAGAAATGGTTGTGTGTAAAACCAACGAAAATGTGATTGAAAAGGATTCATATTTTGTGAACGCTTAGTATAATTTTCATCTTATCGTTCATGCAATTTATGAAAAAAATATATAATTTTCTGTACGTCTTCCTCGAACTCACTTTCTTCATGGAGTTGCAACTAACTGCACAACAAAAACTTTGCATACCAAACTATACTAGAGCAATTGCCATAATATATAAGAAAATAAGTTGTATTTCTTACATTAATTGTATTATATGTGATAGAGTAATGTATGTATTTTATTAAAGTCATAGTGTTATAGCCTGAAAGTATTGTAAACGTATTACACTGAAGAGCAAAAAAAACTCGTATAGGCGTAGATTGAAGTGAGTTTTAAGGTGGTGTTATAGTCGGCACACGAGAGATGGGACATAGCATCTCCGAGGTAGCGATAACATTTGGATGTTCACGTACGACCATTTCACGAGTGTACCGTGAATATCGGGAATCCCGTAAAACATCACATCTTCGACATCGCTGCGGCCGGAAAAAGATCGTGAAAGAACGGGAGAAACGACGACTGACGAGAATCATTAAACGTGATACACGTGCAACCCTTTCTCAAACTAACGCAGATTGGATTTGTGGACTGCCCTGCAGGATTCATGGTGTGAATTGCCTCCTGCATGCCTTCAGACATTAGTCGAGTCCATGCCACGTCGTCTTGCAGCACTGCTGCGTGCTCGAGGGGCCCTACACGATATTAGGCAGGTGTATCAGTTTTTTTGGCTCTTCAGAGTATATAACACATTTGAAAATATTTTTGTGAAATTTTGAATTTTTATTTGTAATATGCCTTAATTAAAAATTACTTGCAATATTATTTTTTTATCTAACAGTATAGACGTTACTATTTACTTCTAAAGTAAAAATCTTGGAGAATAAAAAGTGACCAAATACGTATACACTCTGTCAGTATTGTCATACATACAGTATACATACGTATACACTCTGTCAGTATTGTCCACAATACTGTCAGTATTTAGTTTCCAAGAGAAACTAAATACTCGTTATTTTCATATATTAAACACGCCATGTAAGATCTTTCAATGTCAGGAACTGGGAANCAAGAGAAACTAAATACTCGTTATTTTCATATATTAAACACGCCATGTAAGATCTTTCAATGTCAGGAACTGGGAAGGAGAATAAATATTTATTGCGTACCATAATAACAAGCAATTAAAATAATGCTCTTCGAAGCAATCAATTATTTATTGACATTTAAAATATGAATAGCTCTTTTAGTCATAATCTATCACTGAACCTGTGGCATTTTTCTGTGTCAAATAAAATATGAATTCCATTCTAAAATATATGTTTTATAACAGGCTTTACGTAAAATTTCACAAAATTTTCCGCGAATTCACGAAACCTATCCGTGAAAATAGGGATTTTTCTGTACTGCCGGTAGAAGAAAACAAATTAGCATATGAAAAAATCTTTGATTTTCGGTATTCAAGGGTTTTACAATATATATGAAAAGGAAATTCACGAGCGTTAAAATATTTAACACCAGAGAGAGATTTGAAAATGAATCCAAAGTTCTGAAATATCTTACTTATCACCCACCTACAACCCTCTTGTGATAACATAGGGTGAAAGCATGCAATTTCTAGAATGTGACAAATTATAACTTTTTTAGTTTCTAGTAATATTTAAGTGTTTTATGCGTTGCTATCTGTCACAGGTGTATTTGCTTCTGTTCGACGTTCAGAGGAATATGTTAAGGCCTGGCTATCGTAATCCTGCAGAAACGATAATTTTCTAGTACGCGGCGAAGAGAAATATTCTTAGATTCGCGAAGTCTGGAAATTGAAAGTTCCCGGAACACGAAGCTATAGGAAATAATGAGCCATTTCGTATTTTGTGTTAACGGAACTCGGCTTTGTTTTTCGTCATTACTAATCGCGTTTCCGTATATTAAATATAAATTCCCACCAAAAATGTCCCTGAATGTACGGTAATTTTTAACAGTACATATGAATACGAAAGGGGCTAAGGTCATACAAGAGTTACTGCAAAAATACGCAGCCTAATTCCTTCCGCACCACGCATACGTAGACTTGATGCAGTTTCAATAAAAACAGGAATATTTTACTACTACTTTAAAACTTTTTACGTCATCGGCAGCTTATTCCCCGGGACGAATTTTTAGTGATTATTTTTACATTGCACACTGACTTGCCAGCAAAATTTATATTCATCGGACAGTATTAAAATGNGAATTTTTAGTGATTATTTTTACATTGCACACTGACTTGCCAGCAAAATTTATATTCATCGGACAGTATTAAAATGGGTTGTTTTTTCCATCAGAATACCATTCGTTGTTTCTTTCATGCTGATAGGATGTGTTATTCTTAATGTGGGGACTAAAAGACAATGCGCTCTGTGCATACGAATTTGAGTAGGAATGCTCGCTGTATGCAAGTTCTGCAAGTAGCTGATTACTTCNAAATTTTTAGTGATTATTTTTACATTGCACACTGACTTGCCAGCAAAATTTATATTCATCGGACAGTATTAAAATGTGTTGTTTTTTCCATCAGAATACCATTCGCTGTTTCTTTCATGCTGATAGGATGTGTTATTCTTAATGTGGGGACTAAAAGACAATGCGCTCTGTGCATACGAATTTGAGTAGGAATGCTCGCTGTATGCAAGTTCTGCAAGTAGCTGATTACTTCATTAAACAATATTTGTTTTACTTAAAAGGCACATGGAAAGAAAGAAGCGTGTGGAAATATGAAATATTACAAGATGTTGCAGGATCTGACACGAAAGTATAAAGAAAAAAACATTAAAAATTATAAAAAGTCAATCAAAGAACCAGAATTTAAAAACATAAAATTAGGATTAACATTTTAAAACAAAGTGTTACATTAAGTTTGTGCAGCTTTGTTTAGGAATTGCCATTTCTAAAAATATGTAATTTTAAATACAATAGAACCCTTGTCTGCACCAAACCATTTGCATTTTATGACCTGAAATAGAAACGTAGGCGTTACTAAGATAGAGAAAAGCATCGGCCTCTTTCCAAGGAAAACGGGCTAATAAGATAGGAGAAGTAGTATATCTATTTCAAGTTACATTAATTGGCAATNGGAAACTCTCGTACTCAAACATTCACGGGAAAATAATTGTTTTTGAAATTACATTTGTGGCAAATATTTCATATATGTGATAAGTCATTCAATCATTGCAACCAACAGCGTGTGCAAATCGTATTTTTAAAAAAAATCGTAGCAATAATGGATGATAGGTATTCAAAATCATGCAGGGAGAACTGCCGCTCGTTGCACTGATAAACACGCCAACAGGCGGATTGATACGATGATTTTATGACTGAAGTCATGCTTTCGTACTAAAGTTTGAACACTGGCAATTTCATAAGGGCAGAATATAAACTGTTATGGAAGGCATAGCGTACGAATATCTCTGGATATNTTTGAACACTGGCAATTTCATAAGGGCAGAATATAAACTGTTATGGAAGGCATAGCGTACGAATATCTCTGGATATAATTAAGGTAAATTATCTTCACTAACGGCAGGCACTGTTAGTAAACAGTCGTAATTATTCATGCAGGGCTATCCACTGTGTGAATAAATAAGACTGCAATCAAGAGGCGGCAGAGTTCATTTTGAGTGGAAAGTTCGGTTCCAAACGGGTTCCTTACGTTCCAAAAACATGCAGGTCGCAGAATCGGGATGGTAACGCAAAGATAATTTCAGATGGTGATGATGTTAAATACGCATATTCTACTGATAATTAAGTGATAATATCCACAAAGCCAAAGCGTAAACGTGTTACTGAAGATAAGGGCTACTTGAAGTTCGGGCAGAAGAAACATGGATTCAAACCTAATACTCTAGTCTAGAGGTATCTCATAATCTACTCCATCACAGAAGAACATGCATACAGACATGTATCGTGAACCTTCTGCGAAAAGTGTCGAGAAGTCTAGCTTACTTATTTTCTCTCAAGACCCCAATGACTTTGTTAATAAGATTGCAGATGTTGGTTCAATTGCAAAGAAGAGGATATATTTCTGTTAGTGAAGAGATAAATACGATTATTGATGAACTCAGAACTAGACGCTTTATTAAATGACATATTGTGTGTGTNCTGTTAGTGAAGAGATAAATACGATTATTGATGAACTCAGAACTAGACGCTTTATTAAATGACATATTGTGTGTGTATATATATATATGTGTGTGTGTGTGTATGTGTGTGGTGTTTGGTTAGGAATAGGATCAAATACAAAAATTAATAAAAATAATATGTTTTTTTTAAATTCCCATTGCCTAAGAATGAACCTACTGCTATGTTGGATTGTGACCTACTTGTTATGTATTTATAAATGCCTGGTAGACAGCAAGTATTTGGGATGAACTTACATGGGATACAGCTATGTAGAAAACATTCGATTGAGATAAAGTTCATTGCGGTTGTCGCATGATGCGTTCGATATTTAAATACGTAGGTATACCATACAAGTTTTAATAGTGTATCACGCCGTATTTTTACATGTGAAATTATTGGAATCCCTAGGGAATTGAACCTGAGAACCTTATTCCCAAGGTCGGTATACTGTCTCCAGCGCCGCCAGGGCACATGAGTTATTTCCTATAAAATTGCAATAGCATATGTAAAAAGTAAGTATGCTTATCATTCTGAAGTTTACATTTTTTTTTATCAAGGGCGGTGTAATTACAATAATTGTAAGTGATGAGTTGCTTTCTTGGCTGGTGATGTATACCATGCACGGAAAGACAGGATAGTCATTGTGATCTGTGCTTCTGTTGAGTTCACGTCGACAGCTACGAGATGCACTCGTGGTGTCCAGGTTTTCTGTGTNGCATTGTGATCTGTGCTTCTGTTGAGTTCACGTCGACAGCTACGAGATGCACTCGTGGTGTCCAGGTTTTCTGTGTATGAAACGGCTACATCGAGTTTTTATTCAGTTAATGTAAACCTCTTCGCTGTATGTTTTGAGACTTCTAAAAGCAGAGTACATACAAAGTTGAAATGTATGTGTGTAGTGATGCCACCTTACTCGACATTACAATGTTCGTACATTTAATGTTATTTCTATATTAATAAAAAATTGGGGTGAGCGATTCATGGGTAATTCCTTTCATAATGTGCTTACAGTTCTAGCAATATAAATTCTATTGTATTCAAATAAGTACATGTATATGATATTTAAAACTAAATAAATTGTTACTTTGGATTTGAATTCCTTTCGTAAAGGGAAGTGCATGTGTGACACGACTGGTCTGCCACCCTGGAGCCTGACTCGTATTTCTCAGCTAGGGCATATGCCATCCCTTCGACTTGCCGAGGCCTGCAAGGTATCCGCGCCCTAAGCCGACCACCCGGGCTGCCTTACAGTTTCTCAAGATGTTAGTTGATCACGTAACGTCGGGCGGGGTGGACGCGCTTCACTGCTAGTAATGCGAGTGTTGGCTGTACTCTGAATTTTAAAGTCTCGTTTCAATAAGCTCCTAAGAAAATCGTTTGGTATTCTGATTTAGTAACCAGGGCTACCTGGTCTGTCTAGCATCGTCTAACGCAGCGTACAGCACCCATCACTTGTGCGATATGTGATGGTTGGTAACTTCTTATAAATATTTACCTTTACTTATTATTTATATATATGTGTGCATCAGTGTGTAGATGTGTTGTTATTATCGCTCATGTCCTTCTCGGCTTCGCAACAGTATTTTTTTAATACTAACATGACGTACATGGCCCGATGCTCGCGCAATATGCATTGGTTGATAAATGCATACAACTATTTGCTTATAAAATTATTTTTTCTTTTATATCTGTTTGCGTCAGCGCGTAGCAGTGTCGTCTGGCTCGTGCGGTAAATGGTTTAAATGTATATTGTTTCGTAGTAAGCAAAGGAACATAGTTTTTATAAGTCGCGTAATGTGTATCGCACTTGATGTATTGTAGTAATTTTTGAGCTTGGTTCTTGTGATCATTCGTTTTTTTCTTATGTCACCAAACATTCTAGCTTCTACTAAACTTTTTGGCGTGATTGGAACACTGATATCACTATTATGGACTGTGGCTCCATCGCGTATTTCTTTACATATTGTGACTCGTTATGACATCATGCTTGTGATGTACTTGTGTATATGCCAGTCCTTTATTGTTTGTTAATGTGACTAATTTTTGTATGTACAGAGTGGATTCATATATTTTACATTGGGTTCTCCCGACCCTCCTGTTAGGTTGTCTGTGTTTATTTGTATTTACACNAGAGTGGATTCATATATTTTACATTGGGTTCTCCCGACCCTCCTGTTAGGTTGTCTGTGTTTATTTGTATTTACACGTACATGTTTTAATGCAACCTAAGACTACATATGTCTTGTTATTGGTGCAATTGTATACCCCTTAATTTTTTTCATTAATGTATGGCTGGTTGTTAAGGGTTACCCTTGCTACCGATGCNAGAGTGGATTCATATATTTTACATTGGGTTCTCCCGACCCTCCTGTTAGGTTGTCTGTGTTTATTTGTATTTACACCTACATGTTTTAATGCAACCTAAGACTACATATGTCTTGTTATCNTGCAACCTAAGACTACATATGTCTTGTTATCGGTGCAATTGTATACCCCTTAATTTTTTTCATTAATGTATGGCTGGTTGTTAAGGGTTACCCTTGCTACCGATGCCTCTGGCCGCCGGCCGTTGTGTTGGACTGATGGCGTTTGTTTATATTATTATATATGTATTTTACCATTACCCAAAACTAAATACATAAGGGCTCACAGCGCATTTGTATACACCTTTGATTTCTTTTCACGTATAGTTGTTTGTTGCACGGTACCCATGCTAAAATTTATTTATGTATATATTTTTGCATTTATATATGCAACCTAAATGTCTGTGGGCGAAGGGAGGCTAGCTGTCGCTGAGGGGATCCGAGTTGGCAGACCCCTGCGGTAGCAGGCGACGAGGGTGGTGGTGAGCAATTGTCGAGTGCGTGCAGACCGACGCGTATGTGTGCTATATCGGACACAATATTCATACATGCATCGGTAACTTTGCGACGCACTTGTATGTATACCTACCTTTATTTTATTTACATGCGTGGATGGTTGTTACATGTTCCCGAACTTCAAAGGTTGGGAATGCTGTCCAACCATGCTTAAAAAGGGCTTAAAGTCTACTTGTCCTTATCTCCTTGATTGCAGTCGGAAGTGATGCCTGTGATACGAATTTGACGACTGTTGCTTTAGCAGTTAGGAAATGGCAAACCTNCAGTTAGGAAATGGCAAGTATGCTTATAGGAAGGCTTAATGCATAGTTAACCTCACTGCCCTGTTCGATGTCGGAAACTACGCATATGATTTAAATTTTATTCCTATGGCTTCAGCAGATGGGAAATGGTTGTCAACTATGCTCATAAGAGGGTTTAGGACGTACTTGACCCTACCATCCTGTTCGTTGTCGGCGGCTATGTTATGAATTTGGTGACTATAGCTTTGGTGGATGGAAAATGGCAGTCNCTACCATCCTGTTCGTTGTCGGCGGCTATGTTATGAATTTGGTGACTATAGCTTTGGTGGATGGAAAATGGCAGTCGACTATGCATATAAGAGGACTTAAAATATACTTCACCCTACTACCCTGTTCTTCATCGGCGATGATGCTTATGATATGAATTTGGTGCCTGTAGCTTCGGCGAATGGTAAATGGCAGGCAGCTATGCTTATAAGTGGTCTTAGGGCATGCTAGACTCTGCGGCACTATTCGTCGTAGGGGGTGATGCCTATGTNACAGCTATGCTTATAAGTGGTCTTAGGGCATGCTAGACTCTGCGGCACTATTCGTCGTAGGGGGTGATGCCTATGTTATGAATTTGGTGGCTGTATCTTAAACAGTTCGAAAATGGTGGCCAACTATGCTTATAAGAGGGCTTAAGGTGGCCTTGGCCCTATAAACTCGATGCTACGCTCTAGCAAGCACGAATAGTAGTGATGGCGGGGTAATTAACATGTGCGCGATTATCATAAGTTCGATTAGTAGATATACAATTAGCATATAAATGTGTGTGATTGGTATAGGCGTCCTTAGCATATGCGTACTTGGCATATGTCGTAGAATATATGCTTATAACAAGGTGGAGAATGAAGTTACATGACGGGGCAATGAACTCGAACATTCTTGAGACAAAATGAATAGAGCTGGCATGGAATGACAGAGCATGAGTTGGCTGTAAATGATTGCACAATGTGGCTGGCTGTTACACAATTTTCGCTGCATTCCGCCATCGTGTGCAAGTGCCAGCCACATTGTGCAAAGCACATTTTTTGCAAGAAATTCCGCCAGCTTCGAGGGAAATTCGAGAATTCTGACAAATTTAAGCGTTTTTTAGGGAATACAGGGGAAATTCCGAGGGAATAAATGAAATCCAAGATGGCCGCCTTGCCAGCCTGCACTCCCACCCCACGCCCCTGTGCCATCACTCTTAGTTTGCTTCTACTTATGGTCTTTGTTGTTTAATGTNCTACCATCCTGTTCGTTGTCGGCGGCTATGTTATGAATTTGGTGACTATAGCTTTGGTGGATGGAAAATGGCAGTCTACTATGCATATAAGAGGACTTAAAATATACTTCACCCTACTACCCTGTTCTTCATCGGCGATGATGCTTATGATATGAATTTGGTGCCTGTAGCTTCGGCGAATGGTAAATGGCAGACAGCTATGCTTATAAGTGGTCTTAGGGCATGCTAGACTCTGCGGCACTATTCGTCGTAGGGGGTGATGCCTATGTTATGAATTTGGTGGCTGTATCTTAAACAGTTCGAAAATGGTGGCCAACTATGCTTATAAGAGGGCTTAAGGTGGCCTTGGCCCTATAAACTCGATGCTACGCTCTAGCAAGCACGAATAGTAGTGATGGCGGGGTAATTAACATGTGCGCGATTATCATAAGTTCGATTAGTAGATATACAATTAGCATATAAATGTGTGTGATTGGTATAGGCGTCCTTAGCATATGCGTACTTGGCATATGTCGTAGAATATATGCTTATAACAAGGTGGAGAATGAAGTTACATGACGGGGCAATGAACTCGAACATTCTTGAGACAAAATGAATAGAGCTGGCATGGAATGACAGAGCATGAGTTGGCTGTAAATGATTGCACAATGTGGCTGGCTGTTACACAATTTTCGCTGCATTCCGCCATCGTGTGCAAGTGCCAGCCACATTGTGCAAAGCACATTTTTTGCAAGAAATTCTGCCAGCTTCGAGGGAAATTCGAGAATTCTGACAAATTTAAGCGTTTTTTAGGGAATACAGGGGAAATTCCGAGGGAATAAATGAAATCCAAGATGGCCGCCTTGCCAGCCTGCACTCCCACCCCACGCCCCTGTGCCATCACTCTTAGTTTGCTTCTACTTATGGTCTTTGTTGTTTAATGTGCACCGCGTATAGTTTGATATTCCACACAATTGTCGATCTCTGTCAACTGACTGAGAACAGTATAAATTATTTTTAACTAGATAAGACACTGCGTATTTCCGTATCGCTTACAATACGNAGCCTGCACTCCCACCCCACGCCCCTGTGCCATCACTCTTAGTTTGCTTCTACTTATGGTCTTTGTTGTTTAATGTTCACCGCGTATAGTTTGATATTCCACACAATTGTCGATCTCTATCAACTGACTGAGAACAGTATAAATTATTTTTAACTAGATAAGACACTGCGTATTTCCGTATCGCTTACAATACGAGTAATTGTGATACAACTATTTTGACTGAAAATTAAAAACTACTGACTGGTAGCAGACATACTGACATTTCCTACAGCGAAGTTGCATTGCTGTACAAGCGCGGCATAATTTAACATTTAGTAGTACAGAATAATTTCAGCTGCCCATATGGTAAGACCATATGCGATGTTTGCAGTTGGGTCGACTTGCAGTGAGAGAACATAGTTCACCGCCAGCGCGCTTACATCTGTAGGTACTTCATTACAGATGATATGAACAAACATCTCAAAAATATCGATAAATATCACTGCGGACGAGCACAGCTAACGGTAATTGCTTTGCTGCCGTACTGCCGAATATTACTTTCACCAGCGTGCCTATTGTTTCCCGAGTCAGCTTTTACCAGTGGAGTGACCGGTCGCATTCAACAAAATAAAGGGCCTTTAAGCGTTGGAGGTAACAGCTATTTTTTTTAACCACGATTCACGTGTATATTTAGTTTACTGTAGTACAACGACCGATACCCTTCCGCATCCCATGTGTAATATCATTACGTATACAGATCAGGACGAGATATTCGCTGACGCAATTGAAGTGTACAAGGGGAAAAGGATGATTGTTCATTTAGCAGAAAATGAGGTTATGGTGTCATCAGATAGAGAATTGTCAATGCTGTTGGCATGTCAAAGCACAGCGGTTAAAGAATATGAGTGTCACAAATAACAGGCCTCGGAAGTAACACTTACAGGGGAGGAGTTTAAAGATTAGACTGCATTTTACTCAAAACTAGCAAATATGGACATTGGTCTTTTTTCCCCTGCGCCCTTCAATTATTTAACATTTTCGGCAGTATCACGTTACAAATTACTGCAAGTCTAAATATACCAACTAGTCGTGCGCCAAAATGCTGCTGTATCAATCATGGGATTTGGTCCCGTGCCGAAATATGCGCCAAGTTTCTAATGAAGTATGCTACAGAANACCACGATTCACGTGTATATTTAGTTTACTGTAGTACAACGACCGATACCCTTCCGCATCCCATGTGTAATATCATTACGTATACAGTTCAGGACGAGATATTCGCTGACGCAATTGAAGTGTACAAGGGGAAAAGGATGATTGTTCATTTAGCAGAAAATGAGGTTATGGTGTCATCAGATAGAGAATTGTCAATGCTGTTGGCATGCCAAAGCACAGCGGTTAAAGAATATGAGTGTCACAAATAACAGGCCTCGGAAGTAACACTTACAGGGGAGGAGTTTAAAGATTAGACTGCATTTTACTCAAAACTAGCAAATATGGACATTGGTCTTTTTCCCCCTGCGCCCTTCAATTATTTAACATTTTCGGCAGTATCACGTTACAAATTACTGCAAGTCTAAATATACCAACTAGTCGTGCGCCAAAATGCTGCTGTATCAATCATGGGATTTGGTCCCGTGCCGAAATATGCGCCAAGTTTCTAATGAAGTATGCTACAGAACTGCGCAAATAACTTAATTCCAAGCTGTTATGTAAGACTCATTCATACCTGAGTACCAATTCGAAATGTACTAATTTTTTGTCCTCTTGACCATCTGTCTTTAGTATCTGTAAAAACAGCTAAGGCCTTCTTACCTCCATGAGAATTTTTCTTGTAATGCTGGAATCGCGCTTCACCTTCTTCCTTCGCGGTAGAGTTAATGCGCGATGCACACGTTTTCCACCACACAGCTACTTTTCTTGGGGAATCACAAGGTCGTTCAGCCTAAAATCACTTGCACTAAAATCGCCAAGTCTGAAGTTTTTATCTCACGAACTCCCTGCACAGCCAGTGCACTCACGCAGGGGAGTTAGAAATAGGCTACTCTCGAAACGTACTCCATGTCGGCTAAGATGTAAGACAGCGTCAGGTTTGCCACTGTTGCGCACAGGTGGGTCATCGTCTATTAGCGGTTTCTTCACACTTTTCGAATCAAACCTTTGAAAAAACACCCCATGTATGACATGTTTGGTTGCTTCCGAAATATATTATGTATCACAAACGTTTTATATTTCTGTTAACAAATAAATACTTTATTATTAGTTAAATTGAACTTTTACTTACATTTTATCTATAAATAACAACATTTTATGCCTAATAAGAAATAGTTATTATGCTAAATCTCATTACACCGAGGTTCGAATGCGGCGCGTTGGCTCTGGTGTAATATTGTAAGCTTTGTTTGCATGAGGCGGATGAACATTCTGAAAGTATAACTTAAGCAGGGCTCCAGAAAAGTTGGAAGTAACCGAGAATGTACTATATCCAGAGTTTCACAGTGCCATGCCCATAAAGAAAACACAACGAGACCTTGAACGAAATCAACTTCACTCTGCTTTTACTTTATGTAACAATGTTAGCAAAATTGCATAGTGTGTATGTAAATTGAAGGTTTATTGTTGGAATGCATTTTTGTAATCATTTAATTGGCATAACTTCAGCGAACATACGTGTTTTGGAAATATAAATCTTAAATGTGCAAAAAATTAATATGTTTTGTATGAAACTGAGGACGCCCAATTTATAAGGTATGGCAGAACGTTACATTTACCAGTTGTAATTCGCGTTATCCTAGCTTACAGAGCAAAAATTATACACAAAGTAACGTTTCTGATCACAAATATTTTTATAAATAAGTCTTTTTATATTATTTATTTTGTAATTTTTTATGTTAAAAGGTTGTAATTATTTTTATGTATAGAATGCAGTGTTTTCCTTACATAACGGCCGAGTGTTAAACTGTGTTTTCTTGAGTAACTTAACTCCCTTATCTAAAAATTTTTGTGTTAAATAACAAGTATGTTGGTTTACTTTGGCTGAATAATTTTGCAATGATGCGGGTAGTTTCTTCTTCTGTGAATGCAGACTCCGGCAACAACCACTTCCATGCCCCTCGCTTTGGATTTCTCTTACACTGCATTGTTTGAAAAGTACAATTTCGTTAGCTTCGGTGTGGTATGTATGCAATATTTTTGTAATTGCATATATTTATTAGAGGTTAAAACTTCTAGACAGTTACACTCAAAACTGCATCTAACGCCTCTAGTCAGGTAACAAAATTCAGCATTTTATATTTTATGTTAAATTCAGTTAATATAAAATTAAATATTATTGTAAACTAGTTAATTTATTGTTTTAATAACTAAATTAATTTGATCTGTAACTATAGCAGCTGACTGAGCGTGCCTAATACTGAACTTGATAGCATTACAGTTTGCGAAGGGTAGTTAAACCATAAAATGTTTGAACAGCAGGAACTACTATTGTAAGATGCACTTAATGAACAAACGACAGCGGGAAGTAAATTGCAGTAACTCGAACTTCTCACGTCCACCAATGCTTTATTCTTATTTCGGTTGAGCTGATTTGTTTACAGTAATAAAAATCTAATTTACTTCCACAAATATCAGATATAATTGTGTGACATTAAAAATACCGCATAGGGAAAAAAAAAATTAAAAACAGAACAGCTTTACTTAAAGACTTATTTTAGTTCGTTCTGAAGAGACAGTCCTTCCATGTATAATAAATAAACTCAATATGTCATCCCTTTCTTCGTCCACATTTTACGGGAGAGTTGTGATATGGCCCGTCCAGCTCCTGGCTCGATTAAACTGCTTCGGATTCATAGCAGTCCCACAANTTACGGGAGAGTTGTGATATGGCCCGTCCAGCTCCTGGCTCGATTAAACTGCTTCGGATTCATAGCAGTCCCACAAATACATATAAAAAAAAAGAAAGGAAATATGGTTGCCCGGACGACAGGCAGGCACGCAGACTCGAGCCAGATTTCCCTCGGGAGGCGACAACACGCGGTCGGCCCCCGTCTGCGGCGAGTTAGGGAAATTACTGGCCGGCGGGCGAGAGATATTGCCCGTTGACAGCACTGCTGGCCACCGGGATTGATTACGTAGCGTCAGTGCTGTGGCGAAGGGGGAGGGGAAGGAGGGATCTCACCGGGGGAATTTCTGCTCAAAGCCAATCAACACACGATATGAAAGAAACATCGCCGTAACATGTCACTACACATTATAACTACATTTAAAAAAAATAACACGTGGAATGGTTTTTATAACAGCTACACGCACACCCATGATGATCTACGAGAATTTATTTTAACTTATAAAAATTTTGCCACGTTTCCGTAGCCTGTTAGACGTAACAGGGCAGATGCGCATTTTTATGGAGAAGCGTGAGTCATTCCAATAGCAACATTAAAATTTATCCACTCCTTTACCAATTCAGTATGTACATAAACACCTCTTATGAGAAAATACATTCTTTTCAATGTTCTAGACAGTAAAATAAATAATAAAAACGACTCCCTTTGGCAAATGAATGAATAAGGACAGGACTTAACATTTAAGACAAGCACAATTCGTTGCATTACGAAAAGATAATTACCGAATACCATTGACAAACAGCACATTTCCCAAAATATATTAAAACACCAAACTGAGTAAAAGACATGACGAAAAAAAAAAATGCATGCGCAAAATACCTCTAATACTGGATATTATTTCAATACTGATTTTGTTTTCTGTCAATATTCTACTTATCGCTCCCTATCACCGCCCACGCTTTGTGCAAGTAAGGTACGGGACGGGGCATGTAGCGGCATCCACAACAAAGTTAAGCTTACATCAACGGAAACAAAATTTACTGCAAAAAATTACAGTGACAAAATGTGGACGTCTTGTTACAGTCTGGGCGAAAACGTTATCTAGAATAATATATTTTTGTGTAAAACTTATTTGCTATAAGCTACGCTACATACAGTGCACACAAAATTAGGAATAAATCCTCGATAGAGCGAGAGGGATATTATTGCTCCCTTTCACAGTTTTCATTCAATCACAGCTTCAGTTACGGACGGCAGGGTAAAAATGCGCACAGCCTGAAGTAAATACATGTCTTGGCCTAGGACCAAGGCCAGACAACTTGGCAGGTCTCCCGAGTGTGTTCCATCGATCGCCTAGATGCCGTCCTGCGCACATCCCGCCTTGTACTGTCACCGAGCCAGCGCCCTGGAGTCTACTGCAGTCCTACGTCTCCCTTGGTTCTTGCCGGGAAAACGAAACTCCTCACACCTCACTCTCGGGCACTTGTTTGTCATTTAAAAAATCGCGACAAAAAGAATATTTTCAAGTACTAATAAAAAACTATTAAGTTGCACAACGGGACCTATAAAATAAATTATTGTTGATTCACTACACGCGCAGCGGTGAACTACACGATTTTGGTGTGCTTGCAGCAACTAATGGGATTAGGCTATCCACATAAAAACAATGAGTTGTACTGGGCTGGGATTGGTTTTCCTAACAGTGAAAATTTCCTATCATAGTTTAATGAATAATAAAGTGGAGATTTTATGCCACAAAGTGTTAAAACAGCCATATATATGCGTGACAGGGAGTTAGAGAAGAAGGTCTAATAAATGTAAGCTAGTGGACAGTGATCGTCTCGCATAGCGGTAAATGAAACGTGCACTAAATTTTCTATATTTTTATTACTTGTGTAAGTCATGCTTTATTTACCCGGAGCAAAGAAATTATATGACCGTGGTCAATTACAGTCTGTTTTTTTTTCCTTCAAAGAACACCGCAGCAATGAGGATAACGAACTAATGTTACTCAAGTGATGTGATTTGTGCGTAAAATTATAATACATATATACCTAAAAATGGTTTAGATTTTGCGCACTTGGCTGTTGTCGCAGCTCATCACCATGACTAAAATGACATAAAAAGGGTTCGTCCTGCATTGATGGCAGTTTTCATTTACCGTTACTGTAAGAACGTATTTTGAAAAGCGTGTTAGATAATTGCCGTTAGATTTTAATGAAATAAAGGCTCTGATAAATTTTGCGTGCCCCAAAAAAGTGAAGGGATACAAAAGTAGTTTGAAGTGAGAGAGGGAGTTTGAAGCTAAATTCGTTTACGTATGTCGTAACTGCAGAACCCTAATGCACTGAAACAGAAAGCGTAACTGTCATTCGTATTTGGTCTATCCCCTTAGGACGATGCGGTAGACTTAATATTTACTACGCATCATATTTTCACATCATGGAGAGGAGTACGATAAGGTACACGAGCGTTACAAAACTTAGTGGAAGAACACGCAACTAAGAACAGGAAAGAAAATTATTTGGGTAGCGGGTCAGCTACTTTAGGTCCCTTAGCAGAACAAGTGATACAAAATAACCACTGATACTGCCAAAATTTTCTTTGTTTCTTCCTTATTTTAATTGCACAATGGTCCTATTGTGACTTTAAATGCATTATGACTGAAAGGGTTAAGGCCAAATGAGACAGCCTTTGACAATACATATCCCTGCGAATGAAAGGAAAAATTAACAAGTGGTCGAAAACCAAATCCTGTAGATACAGATTTAGACGTAGACACACACAGCGAGTCGGTAGACCATCATGCTCCAAGAGAAGGCTTCTTAAAAGTTCGAGATATCTATAAACAGATAACTTACGTTTTGTTAGTTTGTGAGCCCTAGCATTTTCGTATATGTACTCCGGCTAGATTTACGACATGATGAATATCCTCCTCTGACAGTCCTCCGAAATACCCAGAAAATAAATACATTCAACAATAATGAATAAGATAAGAATCGCCATGCAGCTTTGTTGTTGTAAAAACAAGTAGACATTTTTGCAATATCCCAAAATGATGCTACAACTAATTAGTGAACGTTCATATAGCCCTTAACAACGAAAACTTCCAAGAAAATGGTAATATGTAGGACAATCATGACTACACAGAAAATATAATCGTTCGGGCTCATCACATTTCAATTAACTTCTGACCAATACTCTTCATGAAATACGCCCTGAAACAATTTAATAAAAAAAAAAAAACGCTCTACTCATAAGTCGCGGCTATTACTAGCGGGGTAAACACAATATCACAAATTACTGTATAAACTAGCTGGGCGTTAACAGAAACCACATTTTGATACCCTGGTTACAAGACATTTGTTACAAGACAAGCTCCTTAATCACGATGCGTAGTACTATAGTTGCGTAATATCCCGCCCCTTCCCACACACCACACTGATAAGCTTACACGTCTCAATTAATAAAGGTAACTCTGTCCATGCAATAAACACGACAACCTTCCAACACAGCGATCCAGGTTCGAATCCGGACGGAGCCGCCCGTGTCCGGATTTTCGCGTGTACCAAACGTGGCGGACGTTGCCGTTGGCTACTGGGTTATCCCAATGTACTCCCGTTCCCCCACATATGTAATCCGCTGCTCACGAAGAGCCATTTCATGTCGCGCTTCAGGAACACCTACATAGGGACTTCGGCCGAGGTCGCTCCAGAACTTCCGACCACAAAGTGACCGTTTCCAATTCCGATTACGCATGGATGCTTGTGACGTTTTAAATTACGTTTAAGTTAATCCAGTCTGTAAGGACACCTTATCTGCAATTGTTATCTCACAGAATTCCTCTTTACACATACTTTCAGATGCTATTGAAATAAATGTTTGTTTCCAGGGGAAAAATCATATGTGGTTTAATTATTTTTGTCCATACAAGTGTTACGAAGTCACTTTACGGCAAATTACTTGCCCCGGTACGTAATTTCATTTAGAGAAAACCGCATTTCGTTATCTGCAATAGTTCAGGAATTTTTTGGGGGGGATGAGGGGGGTGTACACGTTAGGCGGACCACTCAAATACACTCAGGTGTTGCGCTCAGGGAACACAAGCTGAAGGTGGTGGGGGCAGAGAGGGAGACAAGCGGCTAGTGTCAGGACAATGAGGAATGAGGAATTTCAGCAGAAGAAGAAAACACACGAAGTACAGTAAGAAAAAAACCAAACACCCTTTGCAGAAATTGAACAGCAGCATTAAGCCGCAATTCCAATTCCATAGCATATGGGAATATTGGAACGTGTAACTGAGAACAGTTACGGCACAGTTCAATTGACCATGAGCATTAACAAGATTGAGCGTTGGTGAGATGGGGTGGGTG
>NQII01001711.1:758364-806409 GCA_002778355.1 Clitarchus hookeri | reverse complement strand
AAAAAAAAAAAAAAAAAAAGCGCGTCCTTACTAAGCTCTCCGGTGGCCAATGAGCAGAGATAAGGTCTAGTTCCCCAACGACAGTTCGTTAACGACGTAATTTCAACAGGTCAGATGACAAGGCCAATGTCAAAGGGATCCAAAACACTGGCCGCAACTGCTGTGAAATTGTTACACACTACACCAGCACTAGGGACTATCTGCATCCACTAAACCAGCGTATGAGGGCCGCGGTGGTGTAGTTAGACTACTCACCTCCAACCAAGGCGAACCACGTTCGATTCCCGGCGAGGCCGCCCTGGAAACAGGCTCATTTTCTCGGGGTTCTCCCGTTTCCCCGCCCTTGCATTCCAGAGCTGCTCCATACTCACCTCGCTTCACTCTCATCGGTTCTAAAGACTTCCATGTAAAGAGCCGCCGAAATCTCTTCACTCACTAAATCAGCGTCTATCCTCTTCACGGCGACACGAAGTCGTGGATTAGGACACTGTAAAACACAAAAAGCATTGTTTCATTCTAAGAGGGATCTGGTTCAGCCAAGAAATCAACCTGACACCGAACATGCAACCCGCCTCTCGTACCATACTACTCAGCTTCGGCTAAGAACACATTGGCAGAGCTGTGCGATATCCATTTTTTTTAATTGTTTAGAAAAAGGTTGATCATAAAAGGCATCGGTGCGATATATTGCTCCCAGAGAGTATTGAAAATATATGGCAATACATCGCAAATATAGCTTATATTGAAATCGCCGACAACTCGTATCGCTGATATCGCACAGCTCTATTCTCAAAGCTTCATTATTAGATCAAGCTATTAGGTTATTTAATAACGATAAAATCAAAATTCGTTCTGCGTGTAACGATCTTTACCAGTGTATTTAATGTAAAATGCTAATATTACAATATTATGAACCAATTTTATACCTTTATTTCTAACTAGTTTAACTCATTGATAAATGCCCTAATTAAGCGTCAGCCTGATATATTCCATTTGCATAATACATAACTAGTCACGAATTACCAAAATAATATACGCTCATAAAATAACAGCAATATTTTAGACATGTGGCAGTGCAGATCTACTGTTGGCGCGCCACATCTAGGCCGGTGAACTTCCTAGTGCTACTGCGGCACTGTCATCGGCACGGCACGGCAAAATTTTGCGCTGTTAGCAACGGCCAGGCAGTGTACTTACTTGGTGTTCAGAAAACATTAGTTACTAATGATTTCGCTCACAGAACACAACCTTTTGATACCACAATGGTATGATTGTACAATATTTTAAGTTTATTTTGTCACATTAACTATACTGTTTGCTCAATTTTTTAACTTAGGCCAAGCAGAAAAATCGGATACTGAAGATTAAACAAATGTGTTTTAATCGCGATAGCTGTACACAGACGAAGATATAAATACAGAATAAATGAATACAAAATGTATACAAACTACCCTACTAACGTGCAAAAAAAAATGTATTAACATGAACTAATCTCTTGAGACAACCAAGTTTACCACACAGTATCGTCATAGCCCGACATGTGTCCCATTTGCGTTTAAAGCGGTTTGCTTACGCGAATGGGTCACTAGGAGGCAACATGTCCCTCCATCATTCATAGCTGCAAGACACCGAATAGGGTCTTAGTAGCAGTGTGGGCCACAGAATTAAGTTCAGTGAACACGCAGCACACCCCGACGGCGCATTCGACAAGCATTTGCCCAGCTGGATGAGATGGGCAGAGGCTGTATCGTCGGCCTTCGATAGGCAGGTTGGACGTTTCGGCGCATTGCTCGCCACTTGAACCGTTCTGCCTACACTGCGAGTCGGTATTGGACGCAGTGGGAACAGGAGGGTACACACCCGTCGAGAAGTCTCGGGTTAAACCCTGCGGACCACACGCAGGGGGGGTCGTTTCATTATGCGACAGACTGTAAGCACACCACGGGCGTCGCTGCGCACCATCCAGGGACATGTCACTAGACACATGACTGTGTCCGCCAGTACCACATCCAGGCAGCTATCAACATTACATGAGCATCGCACAGCACGTGTGACCTTCTGCCGGGAACGGGCAGCATGATAACTTGCGGATTGGCGACGAGTGGTGTTCAGAGAAGAATTATTATGGTTCTGTCTGGATACAGACGACTGCCGAATCCGAGTCTGGAGACGTCCTGACCAGCGCCGTGATACACGCTTCATTGTAGAGCGGCACACCGCCCCAAACAAGAGGTGTCGCGCTGTGCGGTGCAATTTTATACGATTCCCGCACCCCAGTGGTGGTGACTGAAGAAACCCTGACAGCGCGGCGATACATCCAGGAAATTCTGCGACTATGTGCGCTCCCCTTCTTGGTGCAGCTTGACAACCCCATTTTCCAGCAGAATAATTCCCGGCCTCACACAGCATGCGCTGAGATAAATATATGGTTGTAAGAAATATCTAAACTATTAAATTAGAGACAGCCATCTAATGAGTTATAAGTACCATCTTAGTATTGTTAACACAGATAGTAATACCAACAGAACTGTTTGTTGTACTTCTGTATGTGATTGTATTTGCTGCTGTACATGTGGTTGTTCTAACAGAGCACTGCGTTCTTACAACTAAACAGATAGTATCTGCAACAGAACAACTTCAACAATTTTTGGATTGTTCCCACAACCAGAATTGTGTTAACCTTAGATAATATTCTGTTGCTAATTACTCTTCAAGCACTTCTCAACACATTTTTTCCCGTAAAATTAAATTTTTTATTGCACGGCATATTTTGTACTGTCACAATGGAACTGCTATAACTACATTAAGATGTTATGCCACTTTTCGTTTCATAGTGTCGTCACTCAGATGATATGAACTCTTCTAAAATATCTCCAAGCTCACTTTACCGTGAATAACCAAAAGCATGTAACATGGTGATTTTTGTAATCATGAGTACAATTAATTATATTGCCTGGTGTGGTGTTTTTTTTTTTTTAGTTTGCCCTCTTTTTATTATCTTTTAGAATTCCTGAAACCGGCCTCTGACCAACACCTGTGTATCGTACAGTTATTTCTGCTGCTTTCTCAAGAGGCACAAGCAGACATTTGTTTGCAGTTTTTTCATCTCAACACTCGGTTACTATCTCTATGTGTAGTTCCCCCTGGAATGCCCAGCGCTGGGTTCCATTGCTCTATACACACTGTGTTTTGTTCGAAGCACGGTGCCTAATGTTTTTGCCACGGACGGCACAGTGGCTTCAGTGCGCGCGCAGTTACTTACCCACTCGGTCAGGCTTCTTTGCCACACAGCATTTTCACCAACCTAGACGTGGCGCGCGGACTGTATGTCATCACAGAAAACTCAGACGAAGACAATAAATCATCTACTGAAAACAAGCCAAGATTAGCCGTAGTCAACCAACTATTTATTTACGTATTTGGATCGCTGTCTCATCCACTTTTGTAAAAATAATAATGCCCTCGCCTTAGGGTTAGCCTGTGTTGTCGTAGTGTTGTCCAGTTTTGCGATAATATTTCTTTTAACTTATTTGTTCGTGCGGTTTATTTTTTTTTCTTATTTTATTTGTTAAATTTTAACTAAACTCATTATGAGTTTTTCTATAAACTTATATAATACATATTGATTAGAGCTAAACTTGGCTTGTTTTCAGTATATATTCTCACTTCATTGTCAGGGTTTTTTTGTGACGACACAGCTTTGCAATGGCGTATGTCAACAATAATGCATTTACTGTTTAATTAGAAGCATTATTTCTTAAAATAACCACATAATGTGACACATATCCTTTCGTTTATTAATAAATTTTTAAGTCTGAAACAACTGTAATTTAAAGCAATGGAATTAATTGAGTTTCTCTACGACCCTTTGATGTCACACCCTTCGACTAACACCACTTAGTATCCGTGCGTGTCCAGGATTCAAACTCAGAACCGTATATACAGCGCAGTTAATGAGCACCATAAGCCGACGTGCCACCAATACGTTCATGAAGTGAGCTTAGGGATTTTCTAAAGGCCCGGCTATATATGAAATGAATACTAGGATCTGCGTATTCTCCACGCTTCCAATACCTCTGCCCCGTTTCAACGCGACCCAGAAAATGAACATGAAGTAGTCGGCTCGTGTTCGGAATATGGATCAGGCACGTCTCGCTATTAGCGCTGGTCGTTAAAGAGCAATATGTGCAGCTTGGCGTGACGCAAACTACGCCAATGGAACTAATTATGGCTCTGGTGCAGCTCATCGCAGAGCAGCATCCGATAATTCAATAAAGTAGCTGAAGCTACCGTGCGGACTCGTCTGCGGATATATGACATTTTCATAGAGAACCACGTCGTCTTTCATTTACTTCATTTCACCGGGACGTTGGCCAGACGTCTGCGGGTGCCTGGAGCTCTCCTTTGCGTATAGAAACCCCTTCAATACTGTCATTATTACTTACATATGCAAGTGTTAATGCTAGTTAACCTTTAAACATTACCTAGGTTTTCTATCACGAAATGACTTCGTCGGAAGTGGTAAATTTGAGCAAACGATTTTTTTTATAGAAATAAGCACATTTTATTTCGTGGTGCTTACTTTTTTCGCCGACTTAATCTCAAAGTTGTAAAAAACAGCTTATGTAGTAGCTTATTTATCACTTAAAACCCTAAACCAACGCCATCAATGCGGGCGACATGGCTGAAAATCTAATACTGAGTAGAATTTGGTTCGAAAATTAGTAAAAAAAAAAGAACATTATCAGAGTATACAATGATCTCCCATTAGTGAACTTCATTGAAGGTAACAAAATACCAAAGTATGGAGAAGTTATAACAATTTCCAAATATACTGATGCCATTCCCTATTATGTAATGCAATAACATGCCAAAATCATCCGTTAATTTCTATTCCACCGCGGTACGAAGAAAAAAGTAGAGCTTCACAGCTCTGAACTTTTACTGCTAAATGGTTAAACATTACGATTCTGTAACTGTAAAAGTTTGTAACATTTCAATACGTTTGTGTATCCAGTATTATCTGTCCTGTGTTCATTTTACAGTCACAGTACATTGTCACTTATTTGTTAGTAGTATACCTACTTTCGTTTATTGTAAATAGTAGGTCTTCACTATGAGAAGTTACTGTTTATAGGTATTGTCTTTTTCGAGAAAAATGTAATGATTATAAAATGTCTTGTTGCAAGCAATACAAGTCTCCAAAAACTTCACCTGCAATTATCTCCCAACCAACTGCTCAACTGCTAATTGTTCAGTTCTACGTAACACCCTTGGCAGGCATGGTAGCCAGTCGCTGTTCACAGCGACGCCTAACTAACTACCTGTAACTGTAAAACACAACGGACGTCAAATAGCCTCTTGCCTCCCCGTAGCAATCGTGGAGAGGCGAGCAGTACACGAGGGCGCCACCCCAGGGAAGAGGAGGAGCCAGCACCTGGATGCCGGGATCAAAAAACAAGAGATGTGTCACCATGGTAACACCTCGTGCACTGCGTGCGAAGGCTGGCTCGCCCGCCCACCCCCCAAGCCGCGGGGAGAATAAGAGTGTCAGCGTGTAATATTGCAAATGGATGAGACAGGTGAGGCGGGAGGCCATCAGCCAGCACACACCTCTGGGCGCAACAACGCGCCATGTCGCAGCGTCATAGGCCGCGATCACAAGGGGGACACACAATGGACAACTAGAATGTCCCCGCCTCCTGACGTCACGATGTCACATGAAGACGACGTGGAGGGGGTAGAACTGAGGGGAAACAAAGCGTGCTAACTGAACGGTATAATACGTTCAATACATACTATGTTTAATCTTACCTGAATTGGACTGAGTAATAAATAGTATAACACGGGGTTGCTAATTTCATATTTCATTGTAGCATCATTTTGCACATTTATTTAAATAACTCAAGCTATTTACACTGTAAAATAAACATTTGCCGGGAAAATCGCGACACAAGACAGTTGTATTTTGTCTTACGGGCGGGGATGATTTAAAAATCTCTTAGATTCACGTTATTAAAGAGTGTTAAGTGGCGGTGAATGTCGCAATTAATTAATTAACTAACATAAATTACCTCCTTTGCTAAGGTTTTTGTATAACCTTCTCAAATGGAAATTAAACATTTATGCAAAAAATATATATATTTACCTGTTACGGAAAAAAAATACCAACATAGACGTAATGTAGTGTACGTGATACGTGTCATGCTGATTTACATCAATGTAAGCATAAACACAAAACATCCATTTCCGGTTTTACAGTTGTGTTTAAGACACCGAAATCTATGCATTTTCAGAGAAATGGTTTAAAATAAATAAAGTTACACGCCTTCATAGGCACAGCTGTTAAGTTAGCTAATAAATTGTCATCGGTTGCACAAAAATAATAAGTATGTGTCTGTTTCTAAAAGAAGAAATGACGATACTTCACCGTAGTTTGGTTTAGACCGAGTGCTAAAAAAAGTACAATTTAACAAATAAGAGAATATATCCTCTGAACTTGCTTAGCTGTTGTTCGATAAATTAGTATTTATTTCAAATTGTGTGTGTTATGCAACTGACATACACTAGAAACCGATAAAGCCTCTTAAATTATAAAAATCTAAAAGTAGGCCTACTTAATAAAAAGGAGTTACGCGTAGCAGATCACACATACTTATCATAAAATTGCTGTTATTTTAACGTGTTATGACTATTGCATGAAGCAAATACATTATGTACTTAAAAATAATGTATTTTAAAATAAGCAATTCTCAGTGGTTGTATTCGCTAAGGCATTACATGTACGCTCGTGGCGAGTTCGAGCTGACGACGGTTTTAAGCCACATTTCATTCAGCATTACTAAAAAAATTACCGCTTACCGAATCGGTATATTCCCTGCAATTCTTTTACCAAAACTTTATGGCAGTGAAATGTAGTGATCAGAATGGGGCGCAATAAACGTGAACTGTCTGTGACGTAGAGCCTTAAGAGTTACTGTGAGATGGCGATAACCCTCTCAATTTGCTTTGTAACTGTCAGTTCTATTATAAAGAAGTATAAAGAAACAGGAACGACAGAAAATAAACGAAGATCCGGACGCCCAGAAGTACTTACCATGCTGTGAACGACGTAACCTTGACTTTAGCACGTAAAGAACTATGCCAAAGTGCACAATCTTTGACGGAAGATATCGCATCAACTTCTACACACACTGTGTAAGTTCTCAAATGGTACTAGGGCAGCCAGGAAGAAACCACGTACTTCTGCAGTAAACCGATAGAAACGTCTGCAATTTCCCAACGAATACTATGATATGTCTAACGAATTTTGGGATACTTTTTTTCCGATTAGTCAAAATTTAATATTAGCCTATATTCGGCTCGGACGGCAAACGGTGGGTGTGACGAAGGCCAAACAAAGGCATTACACCTACAGTAACACATGGAGGAGGCAAAGTGATGGTTTGGAGATGCATGGCATCTTCTAAGGTTGGAAATGTTGCTTTTATCGAAGGTATTATGAATGCAACCAAGTATATTAGTGTTTCGCGCCATAAGATATAGAAAAAAAAAAAGCATAACTGGGTCTTGCATGGGTCTTTGTGTCCCAACGAGACAATGATCGAGAGAACTAAAAAGCGGTTAGTGTATGCTCCACGACGACTTCTAACCCCAGCACAGAGCTCAGATGGCAAACACATTCAGAATTTGTGGGATTATCTAGGCAAAGACAGAAACACCGCCCTTCAAGCAAGCAAGCTCTGCAAAGACTACTTTGGAAGAGTGGTCCAACATTTCCCGAGCACGCAATACGGCGTCGGTACGATCTATACCACGACGTCTCGAGGCAATCATCTTTGACAAGGGTACGCGCACGAAATACTAAATAATTTATTTTCTACTGAAATGTAGAAAGGTGTCTTGTATTTGTGACTGTGTGAGTACTTTTTTGAGTTGACAACAAGCACTGTGGTATTGTTTCATATTATAGTTTTGTTATTGCGATATATTTGTGCACGGGGAAAAACAGTACTGTAGAGTGATTTGCAAGTGAATGTAACCTTGCCGCTTAGGTGTCCTTTAAATTGAACGTTCAAACACGTCCGTCCTGTCTTTATCCTTTCTGTCCTTAATCGTCCGTATAGTAATCAAAACGTTAACAATAGTCTTGTATGCGATGTTTAATTTTCTATCATATTTTTACCTCGCCGCTACCGTTCTACGTCAGTCGTGAAGCACGCAGTGCATTTGTTAGAGTACCTACGTCGCTTGTAAGTCTCCCGCTTCTAAACACAAGAAAAATACCACTAACCTGAGAAGTAAGTGGTCCACTGTAAAAAAGCAAAGGTGCTCGAATTTACCAGAAGCCTGCCAGCAAAATTAAATATGAGAGTCCCATCGATTTTAACGTTTTATAAATAGTGTAATGTTTAAATTGGTGCTTAATTAAATTTAATAATATGTCTTAATACACATTAAAGTATTAACTGGCGTTAAAAATGCAATGATGTTAAAACATTTTCACAGAGTAATTTTATAGACGCAAGCATGCTAATAATTAGCGCCATGGAAGTATATATATATTTTTTTACTGAACGTGATGGAACGGCACCACACAGCAGGCAGAAAAATTAACCATGCGGACTGAATCGTGAATTAACTACATCAGAGCTACGTACGATATAAATACAGTGTGTGTAGACAAGTTACACTTTTCATTTCACATAATTTCAGGTTTCCACTCGCAATATTCACAGAAAACTGCTGGAAAAACAAAATTGTACTGAATAAGGAATTAGCATACAATACAAGAATGGGATGAACACTGCAGAAGATCGACGAGAATCTTACTAAAGAAATGGCGAAGGGTCACGGGTAGCAGTCACCAGTGTGTACAACTTTACATAGGCGGTTTGCGATTCATGGAGCACTTTTGAAAATCCTGCACAGTGTGTACTCTTCTCCCTATTTGTATCCTTCCGCCACAAGTCAAATACCATTGCTAGGTACCACATCACTTTTAAGTACTGTGGAAAGGTCTCGCTCTGAGTGAATTCCCGAAACACAAAATCAAGAACTGCACATGAACAACTTAAAATATTTCTATGGGATCTTTAAGGTAGCCGCTTGGTTGAAGGAATTTTGCACGTCTGAAGCCTAAAAGCGTGGGAGCGCTAGGGGCGACCGAGGCATGCGCATCAACTCTCTAATCGTCTCTACGCGCAAAGCACTGAACTGGCGTGCAGTCTTGCCATCGATAACGCGCCTCTACGAGACTTTCAGCGGAGACACTACCATTTGACGACGTAATATAAAAAATAAATGTTTGATGCACGTCCCTATTCCTTCTTTAATGTTTTGTACCGGAATGTTCACACATAAAAATGACAGTGGAAACACCCGTTTGAGCCATTTTCACTATCACAAAATCATGCTTCAGAGACAAATGAAGGAACTGAAAAACGTATACAGACGCGTGACGTTTCTTAAATGCTATTAGTATACAGACCTCACTCAGGCACGTTAGGCGGTTTTTTAATAAGACGTTTTCTGCTGGAGCTGTGCACACCGATCGGCGGACTAGCCGGCCACCTAAGTAACATTATATTTCAATTAACAAAAACCATCACATACAAAAATACTTTATACAATGCATATTTTTTCCAATAAAATATAATTTGCTGTTAAACTAATAATAACGTATAAAAACCACAAAATCAGTAAATAAGCAAAAATATTTGTTTTATAAATTTATAAAACAGCATTTAGCAGAACTGAATAAGCACAAAATTAATACAGAAACCCCTTCATAATTTTTTTCGGAATTTAATCTTCTTACAAGTTTTTGTAAAATAAAAAAAGTATATTTAAAAATGTTATTTTTTCTTCAACAAATGCAAATTTTAATATTACAGAATTGTAAATTATATATAGGTATATAATTCTATTTAAAATACGTATTTTATCATATCTACTGGTTTTGTAATTTGTACCCATTTTTTTTTTTTGCAAAAAATTGGAAAATTTTCAATCGAAAATTATGGACTACCAACTACTTCTTGTTTGATGTTTCGGGAATTCGAGCACTGCAAGATCTATCCATAGCCCACAATACATCGCTCAGTTAAAATATGATGTTATTAGGAGTGTAAATGTGTTACTCAAATGCCTATCGTTATTATTATATGCATAAAATGAAATCAAATAAATGGAATATTTACAAATGTAAACGTCAAACTATTAATAGGATGTTTACACACAGAATTACTTTTTCAAACTCGCTGCCAAAAAAATTATCGTCACTACTTCTCAATACTTCAGATTGTGCTTACATTAAAACACACGCTGTTAAGAGTAGTGCCCTTTTTCAAAGGTTTATTTCAAAAGTACTTAATAAATCGCGAACAGTCTCATTATTTTTGCATGGCGTCTACTTGGAAATAGCCCTAGAGAATAATTACACGTGCAGGTTATATTTCTCGGTATATTTCATTTAATTTCAGATGCAAAACCTTTGAAGTAGAAAAGGAATGTGCAGTTATTCATATTAATTATGGCATGCCAGGTTGTTCGAAATAAATGGCCGAGATGAATACCACCCGCGTTCAAGTCTTCCTAACGCCTATTGTGCAGGATCGATGGAACTAACAGTAATGTCCGTTAAAAGTCACAACAGGAAAGCCACAAACAAGCTACAGCATTGCTGCAGGAATGATAGGGCGCGCCATAGTGCTCTATACGACACGTTAAAACAGCACGATTTAAGGGCATTTTCGTTGTACGAGTTCAAACTAGAACATACAATAAGCGCACGGCCAGAGAGTCGTAGGCGAGAAAGGCAGAGGACGAAAATCAAGAACTGATAACCACACTTTAATGACATGCGGAGGCAAATCCACGCATCACCGTCAAAGAATCCGTACAGTTCGCCGCTTCAAATGCAACCATTTCCGATCACCTACAAAAAACAGGAAACTGTAAAGGATACCTGAATACCACAGGAACTAACAACGCATTAGGAACATTTCCAAAAGTCTGTTGATTCGTCATCACAATGAGCCCCTACCCGTTAGTGGTTGGACGTTGGCAAAAACCCCAAACACTCACCAAACCAATGTTGAGGTCAGACAGAGGTTTGCTCGTAGTATGATTAACAGCATTGGGCGCTTTCCACTAAAGTTATTTCCATATAAAAAGAAGCAATTATTGCTGTCTCGTGCTGTCATTGACAGACGAATGGCGCGTTGTGTAAAATGCAGACATTTTTTTTAATAAGTTGGGTCCTCTGCTCGTGGCAGGCAACGCCGAACTCCAAGTGGCTGAAATTACAAAACACAAGCTGAACGAATTGAGGTATAGCGTGATCTCACTTCATATTTTTATGCATCTGGGTCACTTCCTGAACGAGAAAGTGTTCAAAAACAGATAAAGGGCAGAAAGTGTTTTCCGGGGAATCACTGTCTCATTGCAGCCACGTTTTGTTTGAAGCGAACCCGACAGCTTCATGAATCGTTGGCAAACTGGAGATCCGGGAGAAAACCCGCCGACCAGCGGCACTGACCGGCACAATTTCCACATGCGAAAATCCTGGAGCAGCCCCGCCGGGAATCGAGCCTAGTTCACCTTGATGGGAGGCGAAAGCTCTAGTCACTACGCCAACAGCGCCCCCTATAATGGCACAGGCCTTTAACCAATAGAGAGAAAGGACCAATGGATTTCAAAAAAAATTTCCCGTATAAATGCACTTTTAAAAAAATCTTATCAGGAAGAAAACTACAGGAAATTTTGCTGTAGAGCCGACGAACGGCAGTTCTTGACCGGCCAAAGTTTCTACAAAAGGTAAGAACGACAAAAAAAAAACGATCCTACTTCTGCCAGGAAAGAGACCAAATATTTGGCACGTCTTGGCACGACCGCGCAGTCCAAGAGCCCGCGCGCCAAAGAAAACAAACTCCGCGGCGAGTGACGTTTTCACATGGCCCAGGCGAGGCGCTGGTGACGAGGGAAGCCAGTGCAGGATACGAGGGTACAACGCGGTGGGAAAATGGACGCGACCGCACACCTGACGTGGAAACTCGAAGCCCGCAAGCCCGTCCCCTTCTGCAGGGGAGAAATAGAAACGAATTATCGAACTATTGGTGGTTCTGGAGCCCTGGGAGAACGGAGAGACCAAAGCTGTCCGAGTCAGCTCGATACACGCATTTCGGCGACGAGTTTGCTTGCCATCAGCATTCTGCCACCACCCAGGTAGGGGCGACGACAGGACGGCAGATTGCGATCTGCGGTCTTCCACAGTCAATAAGCTCCGGCGCCGAGCATTGCGCAGTTGGAGAAACGGTTGATCTACCGTTTACTGAACACATCTTAAAAACCTGATTAGTTACTTCCCTTTCATCATGTACCCTTCCGACACAATAGTGATCATGTCATCGACCAAATGCTCTGTGCAATAATTAGAAATGTAATTACGGCCAATCTCACTTTAATGTGTACGAAACAAAAATAAACATATTTATATGGCCGCCAACTAAACACAGTATTTCACATGAGGCTTTACACATATAAATTTAATTCATTAACTATGAGTATTTCAAAGGTTGATTTTAAAAGTGATTAGTTAATTGTAAACCATTTCTATATATTTTGCACAGGCCTAGTCACATTTAAATACAAATGAATTGAACCGATGACTGCACCATTCCTACAAGCACGACGACTAACTTTTATTTATATTTGTGTGCAAAATTATACGAGTATCATTGCTTAAATTTGGAAAATGGGGTTTTAGTAATTTTAAAACACAATAATTACTATCAATGGCGGCATATACAAACCACAGGAGGAGAAAAAAGGCTATAACCTTACACTTACCACATTTCCCCACAGGGCAAGCTTTCGGAATTCGGTGCCGAGTTCGTCCCCGTTCGCTCGCAGTTACTGAAGGAATCTATATTAATTTCAGTATTTTCATAATTTCAGCAAGAATGGGAAACATCTGGAAAATACAAACGAATATTAAGGTACTAAACCATTTTCACACCTGCGCCATAATATTTTCCGGTGAATGCTATGCATACACGTGAAGAAAACTTCAGTCGAAAGCACAATCCTTATCACATACAAATATTACATAACACTGGAAAATATTACTGACTGAATATTTTTGGAAATTGCAGGTTTAATCGCAAATTGCAGTTATCCCCCGTGAATTCCTGACATCTCGGTGACCAAAAAATATTCATAAAGTCCTTTAAAGATAAAATGCTTGGACGTTTTTAGTCACGAAAAGTACAAGAAAAGCTGTGAAGTAACGCAAAAGTTAAAAAACGAGAGGGTAAAGAGATAAATGTGGGGGGGGGGGTAGAGGAGCAAGTGCCGCGTTATCTCGTTCACCCCAATTCCCGGGTTCGCAGGGAGCGCTGGAGTTCACACCCTCGAGGCAGGCAGTTTGCAGCTCGCTCGCAGAGATGAAGAATGGGCCGCGGGCCCCGTGCGGTGCCTCGGTATATTCACGGGCCACGCCGAGGGAGCAGTGGCGAGCCGCTCCTGGGGCGGGCCGGCGGCGGAGGGTCGAGAAGATTTTAATTGAGCACCGCCGAGGGCTGGATAAACCACGCCGGTGTGTGCAAGGTTCTGCGGTTCACTGCAATAAAACAATAATATGACTAGATGAAGATTTTTGGACATTTGCCATTGCGATGCAGATGCCTGTCATGGAAAAACAAGACTGGGCGCGAAAAAATACTTTTAAAAGACAAAAAACCTATGGACGAGAAAATAAATATGTATAAAACACTGAAAAATTCCAAGATGGAATAGTCAGAAAACAGGACAGCAACTAGCTACGAAAAAGCGCAGCGAAGTTCTGTCCTGTTTCATTCCATCTTGGAATTTTTCCAATGTTTTATACATATTTATTTTCTCGCCCATAGGGTACTTGTCCTTTTTGAGTATTTTTTTCGTGCTCAGTCTTGTTTTTCCATGACAGAAATCTGCATCGCAATGGTGAATGTCCAAAAATCTCCTTCTATTAATTCACCCCCTGCAATATTCATTCAAAGATCAAAACAATACTATACTAGCAGCGAGGACACTTGAAAACCGATTGTATATTGTACGTTTCCTAGTGGTACTTGGCACAGTCGGTAGGTCATACGGTAGACGGTATTTCTGAACTGTGACGACGGTAAACAGAGAGAGACAAAAAACTTGCGTCAGAGTGGGGGGACCCGGACGCTTATCACTGGTAAAAACTACCGAAACAACGAACCACCTTAAAACTTACTAAGGCAAAAATCGCACATAAACCAGTTCGGAAAAGAGAGGGGAAAAATTCTACAGGAAAAGTAATTGCAGATTAATCCAAAGAAATTCTTTGTATCAGTATATCTGCATTAAAAAAAATATTAACACACTCCATTTTTTTGCAGACGATATAGACAGAATAAACATGGCAGTAACGATTTTTATACTAATAGAGCTCACGCATAATACTCCTCCCCACAAGTCTCCCCTCCCCGTAACAATCTTTCCAAACGCGCTAATGGTAAGCAAACATTTCACTTACTGTCAGTCACCTGAGGGTGTCTGATCGGGGAATAAGAAAGAAGATAAGGATAAAAAGAGAGGAAGGAGAAAGAAGAGAAAGATGAAAAAAACTGCGAAGTTTCCATTATTCGTCCAGTGGCATAGAAAATTTCACAACGAACCTCGCCTAGGGTATTACAATATTGCTACATGATCGCCTGCCCAACCAGGTTTCCAGCAGGATAACCGTGCCTGGCTTGAGTTCGGAACACTTGGACGTGGCGAATGGTGCCGGACGATGCCGCTGGTCACGGGTTTTCTCGGGGATCTCCCGTTTACCCACCCTTGCATTCCGGCGCTGCTCCATACTCATCTCATTTCACCCCCATCGGCTCTCAAGACCTCGTTGTTAAGAGCCACCCAAATATCTCATCTCAACTCAACTTGGACGTGACGACATTTTAAGTGGGACAATAACCCTAGTTGTGACTCCCACTATCAAACTGTGACGCGCGAATGGTACATAGCATTATGATTATCGTCCTAATTATCGGCAAGGATGGACAATACTAGTCAGTTTAATTTGTTATTTATCTAAGTAATTGATTCGGCCTNACCTCGTTGTTAAGAGCCACCCAAATATCTCATCTCAACTCAACTTGGACGTGACGACATTTTAAGTGGGACAATAATCCTAGTTGTGACTCCCACTATCAAACTGTGACGCGCGAATGGTACATAGCATTATGATTATCGTCCTAATTATCGGCAAGGATGGACAATACTAGTCAGTTTAATTTGTTATTTATCTAAGTAATTGATTCGGCCTATAGGAGGTCGTTTCCAGGGAACACCGAGTAGTGTAATGTTAAATTGCGTCCCTGTCTATCACCCTTCACCCTGCCAATCGCCTCCGCGCAAATGCCACTGTTTACAATACACTAAAAATGGGACTTCACAGACGACTCAACGTTATAACCAATGCAATTAAATTTCCTCTACCTCAAAATGTCCCCAGGCACCAATTGTCACGAACTCCCGGGATTGGCAATCAGGAGACTCGTTTAAAGAGAATTACCTGGTGTATGGGGTCACACACATTGGCGTGCCTCCTATAACGGCAGACTTTACGACGAGAAAGGATTTGAGAGTATTTCTACCTCAAAAGTATTGGAACACTCCCTATTTCAACTTTTGAATCGTAGAAGTAAAGGGAAGACTACGTTGAAGTGTGTGTGGCGGAGGCTATTATAACGTAGGCAGAAAAGCCGATGATAAACTACAGTACTGTAGATTACAGTCTATATGACAACGTACTGTGCAGTACAATATAGTAGGTTTTAAGGGTAGCCGTACAGTTCGGAAGAAGTAAATCTTTATTGTACTGAGAAGCGCGATATTGTATGCTACATTACGTCCAGTTTTACTGTGTCAACTGTACTGTTTTGTTATTTATTTGGTATAAACCATCTGCATTAAGTTATTTTAATGTCTTAAAAAATAAGACCACGACTTGAAAAATTCAGACATTTTATAGGAATGCAAATTTAGCTGCGTCCAGACGTAGTACGGTCGACCTCATCACGAGTATCGAACGCACTTTCACCCTTAAAATTCCGCGAAATTTAGAAAATAATTCAGAGATGAAGTTAGGCCGTTCCACGGGATTATCATACTAATGTATGGCATATTAGTTGAGAGAAAATCCAATTCATTAATGACTAGTTAAAAGTTTTTATTTCGAAATTTGTGTGTTGGGGCCGCGATGGAGTAGTGGTCAGCCAGTACCTACCACCACACTGCGAATAGAGTTCGATTCCCAACGAGAACACCACCAGATTTAAGCATGTAGGGGAGTGAAACGGACGTTTAATCTAGCCATTAGATTTTCTCGTGGTACTCCCGTTTTCACCACCACTTCACTCCGCTGTTGCTAAATCCTCATTTCGCTTCACCTCTACTGCGCGAAAGGTTCCAGCTGTTTGATATATTTTCGCCGTTTGAACATTCAATTAAGAACAGCTATACAAAAACCCGTATTCCATCTTGAAATATTTCGCAAATACAGTTTTCGTTAAAATACAATGTACAGTTTATGAGTGCTAGCCTTATGACTGCTAGTACAGACAATTTGTGTGAAGAGATGTGATAGGGTAGAGCTTCGTACGTGGACGGAATGCACGATCGGTTTTACGACTCCGCAGTGTAAGCGTCAGGGAAATACACTCATCTCAAGAATTTACAATGCCGTCCCTCATTCTTTAGTACGTACAAATAATCACGAAACATTATTTTATTCTTCTCCCGACTTGTACACTGAGAGAAAAGCCAAAAAAATACTTGTTTTTATAGGGCCAAACATATATTTAAATGTCCCAAACACAATATGTTTTTGAGTAAACAAAACTTAAAAAGCAAAAACATTATTTTGTTAATCAAACAAAATACACGTTTGAATAAACAAAATCTTTGTGTTGGGCCAAAATAAATTAGACTGTCAACAAAATATTCTGTTTAATCAACTGTATACACAGGTTGTTTAAAAAAAAAACTGGGAAAAGGAGCCGCACCAAGGTACGTTTTGAGTTTTGGAAAGTGTCGTCCACGAAGCCAGTGAAAGGAGACATGAGCGTAGGACGGACTCCAGATTGGTTATGTGTGTTATTGACTTTGCGTGTGTACACTGTTGACAGATAGTGTACACTGTTGACAGGTAGTGCTGTACAAGACTCTTACATCGACATACCTCTGTTAACGTATTGGTGTGCACCTCGCAAGAGTTGCTCAAAGTGACGGCCACCAACCTCGAAGTAAGCATGACAACGGCGTTCGAGATAACGCCGCATCCGTTCAAATATTTCATGCGTATTGCGTCTGTTGTTGATACACTCACGTACTGTGGCTAAGTAGAGACGACAGGGCCATCTTGTGGACAATAGGTGAACCACACACGCATCATGGGCCGTTCATATGTTAACGCCACATCTCTTTAGCTGGCCTCGCGGACCACATGTTCCCAATCTCAAAACGTTCCGTGGTGTGGCCCCTATTGCCCGTTTCATTTTTGCACGCTTTTACTGAAACATCATTTATATTGTTTGGGCACTCATTTGATTACCTTCGTTCGAAAATATAGCTCGAGAGTTTGTTTGCATTTTTTGTGACACGATAGGATATTAACAGTGTTTGTTAGTGCATCTATCGATGCTTAATAATGATATAAACATCTCAATAAAACAAGTTGAACAGGAAACTGAAAATTAAAGCTTTAAAACTTTAAATATTTATTTGCGTGCGTTGTCCAGTATGTATATATTGGCAAAATATTGCTATTTCATAAGCAATCACTTTAGCTTAGAGTGCTAAAGCGTAGCGCTCGGGCGCAAAATGTTCTAGGTTCGAATCTCGGTTGAGCTTCTAGTTTTTTTTTTTTTCCATATTAACAGAAAGTGTTTAATGTCAGCGGAGGCATACAAATCTTTAGTTCCACCATGCAAATCTTTGTTTGGGGCAAACAAATAAGAACAACAACAATATTTGGTTTCAACAAAAAAATATGTCATTGCCCCTTACAAACAATTTGGTTGCGCCAAACAAATTTTGTTTGATTCATGATTCAACAAAACCTTTTTCTCAGTGTACTTCGACTTGATGAAAGTATATACTTTCTTTTAAAATGAAACGCTGATCTCTCACAATACAGCCGCTGAAACTACGTCAACTTTTAACTTAAGTGTTAAGAGTTTGTGTCAAGCACTAGTCTTGTATGCGACCTAAATCACCACATTACTGTCCTGTGTTCCCCAAGACTTATTGCGTGACTTCATTAGCTGGTCTAAAAGTAATTATTAAGAATTGGGTGGCCATTTAAATAATTTTCTACGCATTGATAAAAAAAAATTTTTTCTTTTACTAGAGAGGAGGGTTGTACTTTCAGGTGTATGGCCAATTTTCTGGCCGGCAGGACACATCCAGTAATTTACTGGTCGTATCGGCTTGTTCGAACACCTCCAGATAACACGAGTCACAAACACATGCGATTTACCTACCTACCTGAAGCCCTTGGTATGTGATTTACTACAACAATTTGAGCTGGTTAGTTTCATATTGCAAACAGCGTGGCTTCATAAAATACTCAAGTAATGTACTTTGCCACTACATTTACCAACACTGTCCTTAAGGAGGCAATGCACGTAACAATGTTCTCGTGCTCATCAGAAAGTAGCATGTGTAGTAACGATAAACCCAACTGGAGAAGACCACGTCATCTTACAAACTGAAATCCAGTAGGTGTGATATTCTCGTGAAGAAGGCCTACATTGGAAGCAGACACATGTTACTGCTCTGTCGTATTTAGGCCTGCGTCGTTTTACCACAATGCTCATACGCCACACTTGCCTTGACTTCTTGAAAGAATTAAGAGACAAAAGGTGAATACGTATCCGTTTCTTTTAACTATACAAAGAAATGTACTATATTCGTCAGCCTGAAGCTTGGCAGTATCCTAGTAGCATGAGACACTGCTGTGTTCCGAAAAACACTTTATAAACAACATGTAAGCCAAATAAAACAATATCGTCAAAATGGCCAAACATCTAGTTAATAATTAAAGAACAGCAGGGCAGTTCATCCAACCTCTAACGGAAATGTAATAGTTGAGTATAAGCTTTGAACTTTTTTATTTATTTATTTAATTAAAGATGTAATGTAACATTTCTGTCTACTTCCCCTCTGCTGTCGGTGTTTAATAGGGCGTTCTCTTTTACTTATGTTGACAATAAAATAAGGGGATGATGAAAACTGGGAGGCGGGAAAAACATAGCGACAAAGACAAAATCTCTTTAAAGCCAAAATAACCGTGTAAAACTGCAATAAACATATTCCTTTGTGTTTTTTTCCGTAGTTGTTATTGTCATATTTTGTACTAAACCTCGGCCAATGAGAATGTGTTACTAAGTTATACATTAATATAATTCAATGATGCCACCGCTATCTTCCCAGAGTAGGAATCCACGTTAGTCCAGCTGTTGACATTTGGTAGGAAAAGTTGGCTGTATGTTGGGTTGGATCACATCACAAACATTAATACAACGTTGGCCCATCGTAAATAGGGTTACCAGATATGTGGCTCTCAAAACGAGAACGTTTTCAAGTAACTGGCATTAAAAAAGAGGACACAAGAAAATTACACGAAGAAAGCAGGCCCACAATTTTACAATGGAAATATACAACAGTAAAGTCACAGGTCAGTTGAAAATATATTGCATGAAAAATTGTATCCAAAAATAGGTTCTGTATCGCTTTTAAGTAATACAAAATATTTTTTTGAAGTTATACTTCTTTTGGCGCGTTGAGGGTAAAAATTTAGTGTGCAACGGAAGTTGCGCGCGACAGTGTAACGAAATTCGACAGTGAACGTGGTAGGGGTATGACCCAACGCGCATGCGCCTATAGTCTAGCTATATACAAACGCAAGGTACACAACATAGCACGTGGTTATATTTAGAACCGACAGAAAATCAGTTCATGTAATAAGCAAATTGAAAAACATTTCATTTATATTAGTAATTAATTGTAAAGATNCCAACGCGCATGCGCCTATAGTCTAGCTATATACAAACGCAAGGTACACAACATAGCACGTGGTTATATTTAGAACCAACAGAAAATCAGTTCATGTAATAAGCAAATTGAAAAACATTTCATTTATATTAGTAATTAATTGTAAAGATATATATATATCTTATTTATTAATTTTACTTACATTGTGCCATGAAAAATTTGTTAGAGTGAGAAAAATATATAATACAATTTTGAAAGTGTTGTCAAGTTTTTAAGGTTAATTGTTTGTAAATATTATGCTATTCAGTTATACTTATTTTGGCGCGTTGAGGGTAATTTAATTATGTTCTTTAACCAAACCTTTATTAAATGCATTTAATGTCTTTCTTGGGTCATTTTACCGTTTTTCCTACTTACATAAATTATTTGCATACGTAATAAAATTTTATTTTAGTCACGCCAAAGAAGTACAACTTCTAACGCGCGTACTTAATTTGTAACCAAATGATGTGATAATCACGTTCACTCTGAATATGAAAGTCAATTAAATTTAGTTTGTAGGCACTGCAGAATATTTCGCAAGCACGTAATTTAGAAGTATTCACTCAAAACACAGTTGTCCATAAGCACTTGGCCCAATTTTTTTTTAAATGACAGATAATCACTCTCGCACAGCTCAGTTTCAGATACATTTCGATCGCATTACTTTGACAATTTTATTCGTTCTAGTAGATTTCTATTTCCTAGCAAATAACCACGAAGTTTTGAATATATATAGGCACTTCTGAATCTACACATGTAAACAAAAAACAGCCACAGAAAAATATGACTGTCGGTAAAGATAAAAGATTTACGTAATATTCTCCAAAAAGTTTACACGTGTATAAGGAGTTCGTTGGCACCGTTACTAAATGTTTAAAGACATACTTAAAAAAAATTAAAGCTTCGCTGCCTTTCACTTTTATTGGAAAAGAGGACATTTCAATTTTTTTGTAACACCCGGCCGAACAGTTTACAAGACCTCAAAAAAAAAGGACGTCCCTGTTGGGCCAACATTTTGCAACCAACATTTTACGTCAAATTATGGAACAATCTTTTTGATTGTCAACAATGCCACTTTCTTGTATTTTATAAACTGCGAAGGTTTTTTTTGAAATGAGATCCTTTTTCTTTGAAATATGTTTAGTTGGTTAAATGTTATGTCAGTGTTGGGAACACAATGGTTGGTAATTGGTACTTACTGATAAATTGGGCTAACATTATGCCATCAATCAAAATTACTATATTCAAATAAAACCACGTAGGATGTTATCTTAAAAGCGACGGTTATTTAACATTTAATCCACTTTATTTTTTTCGGGGGNCTGTAACGTCTTCCATGAGACAGCATTTTTTTGCGGTTCTTCTTACGAGTGTTATTTTGAGTAGCATAGTGTTCTGATGTAACAGTATACATTTTTGCTTGTACGAAAATTGCATTTACATTATTATAACTTCAAAAGTTTTAACTTAAATAAAAGAACAATACGCCATACATACGTTGCTGTTAATGTTCGTACAGATGGAGCAATACACACACGTTTACCGAAGTTAATCTTACACTCGTTGGATTTACAATATTTGCCAAATAAACAAATAATATTTTTACAGCACAAAAGAGTTGCAAGTGCGGCTTTTTAGGTAACGTGTATTTCAAACATGCTATGTAACTGTTTAGAAATACATTATTTACAAAACACACTAACTTACTGTTTGTAATACGCAATCTCTAGAGCATGTGTTTTTCTATGAAAATCCTTAAAAAATTACTTCACTAAAATCACGTATGTCCGTCAATGATATGAAATAATTTATTTACATAATCATTCGGTAAAATAAACACTTCGCTCGTTTCCTGAACCAGCATACTTAAACTTCAGAACGTAAATGATATTTGTGGCGATTCATGGCGGCCGCCGGTTGGAAAATGGCGGAACAGCAGTTTTACGAAGCTGTAAACACGTGCCAATAATATTACATTTCGCTCAAGAAAAGGCACTAAAACCAACTATGCTTAATGAAAACCTATACAAAAATAATTAACTACCGATAAAATATTCCAACAACACCAGCAAGGTACTCGCATTAACATAATGAAAAAGAGCAAATGCACAAAATGGCGTACACCGAGCTGGAAACGTTTCACTGATAGTACGTCTCCTCATGCTCAGTCATAACTGCTAAACATGGTTTTAAAGCCAAATCACTAAAAGCATAGAAAATTGCATTTTGCTTTAAAAACATAAGTATAATTAAATTTTTAAATTACAACTTTTAGCTCTGTGTACTATTTACTTCCGTAGTCATCATGAATATTGCCAACATAACAACACTCATCTCGCATCAATTCATCAGTTGATAGAATACTTTGCAAACGAAAGGTTTTACTGCTTACATATTGTGTAGGTTGGTCACATTGTCTGCCAAAATTTACCCCACTTAAATTAAATTGACTATAACACAGCAAAGTGAACTGAATTGATTGCAAATACTTAACATTGCTTGTTTACTTGTGCAGAGTTGAAGTGGTGTAGTGGATAGCACAACAGGCTGGTAACTAAAAGAGCGTGGGCTCACGCCCATACTCCGCCGAGTAGATTTTCAGAATATAGATTGTAATAAAAAAAGCTAAGAAATACAGCGCTAGTAACTATAGGTTTTTTTTCAAACATGGCTTAAAATTTATTTAGAACATTACTATACAATGTTGACAAGATGTGTTTATTAGTTGGTATTGTGTACGTAATAACACGTCATGCCAACACACTAACAAAGTTTTAAAATGTCAATAGGCCTTTAGTTGGTAAATGGCTGAATATTGGTTGTTATCCAACTAATAAAAGGACGTTGGGCCAACGTGGGCCCGAGTGTCATTTTGATGTATGGACAACGTTGGCACAACAAAAATTGCTGCTAGTGTTAGCGTCAAAAAGACTATTGTCCTTGTCTGCCAACACCTAAACACTAAAATACATACCCATGACGAGTCATGTGCAAGTTATTACTGCGAAGTTGTAACATTAACACACATTAATTTCCTAAACCACATAAAATTAACCAAATGAAATCACTGACAGCAACGTAAACATCGTTTTCAGGGAAACGTCAGTATTCAACGTGATGTAGGGCTAGTAATTTTCTTATATCGAAACGTTTTGTTGTGGTGACGAAGCAGGCAGTACTCGTGTATTGTTACAGTCGCACTGTTATAATTCCTGTCACAAATGGGGAGCGCTAAGCTGAGCCACTTCAATGGAAAAATGTAGGTACACGTACATCGGTGAGTTGGTTAACGGGTTATTTTTAACACATTAAATTATTTTCCTCATTCCAAACAAACAACAAACACTTCTTTCACATCAAGAATACGCCCATAAAAACAAACTAATGAAATGTATACAGTATAAAAATTGTATACACAACTAAAGCTGGTAACAAGTTTTTATTTTGCGAAAATATTTATCTCATAAACTTCCTACGACATTTTTGTTTTTAAATTATGAAGTAATGTTATTAAAAAGGCTATTAACTTTACGAAAAATCTCGCATATTTGATAGTAACGCTATCTAAAGCTTTTACTTTACAAATAATGTGCAAAAAAGGCAAGGTCTGTAACCTAAATAATTTTTGGACCGCGAGGTTCCGGGTTCAAATATTAGGTAAGCCGTAGGTGTGTGCACAGTTTTTAAATTCAGTCAGACCAACATACTTCTGTTCACGACATGTGCAACTCGTTTATAAAACTAGAATTTTATTGCTGCGAAAAAAAAAAAGTCACGCTAATCTGCGTTTGACAGGAATCAACAGAACAGAACAGAACCGAGAGAGAGAGAGAGAGAACGAAGGAGAACGAGACAGAGAGAGAGAGAGAGAACGAGCCAGAGCGAGAGGGAGAACGAGCGAGAGAGTGTAGCTGACAGTAACAGCTGGTCAACCAATTCCTCCTCACAGAATGACATATTTGTATTTACATAGTTACGAGGCTTTCTAACGTCTTGAAGCTAGAACACCCTCAAGAGGTGAAATCAACCTGAATAAGGGGCGGCGCTCGTGTACATGAATGCATGATTCACTTAGGAATGCTTCTGGCTTCGAATGAATAAAACAACGCGTGTAAACAGCTGCAATGAACGCCCTCCGCTCTCCACTCCGTTTATAAAAACTATATAAAAATATAAATTTATCTGAAGCGAATTTTTTATTCTTGAAAGCTTTTGTTACGAAATTTTGTCAAAAAATGTATTTTCTTTCGGATATAGAATTTTAATATCATAGAGTTGCGTGTGATATTATTTTAACTTTAAGACAATTATTTGGCATATTTTCTAATGATGTGGTCTATATCAATATAATATTTGCAAAAGTTAGTAATTTTTAATTTAAAACTATAGACTATATGTTATGATGGCTACCAGCATTCAAATATCTTGCCAATACAATAAATCTAACCCCCTAAACCTATATTAAGTAGATAAAGTTCTGTTCTTGATTTTATGTTCATGGAATTTGGGCACTCTGACCCTTACCATAGCCATTAACACATAGTCAAAAAGAGATTTCAATTTCCCAATCGACTTCCGTGACCTTGGTCGTCAAGGCGCCTTCCAACATCGAGTTTCTGGCTTTAAACACCGGGTGAGCAGAAGATGTATCGTTTTTAATGTAAGCTCATGTTAGTGTAGTTTATAAAGCTCGTCTCGTGGCGAGGCCAGGTGAGCAAGTCCTTACGAAAACCAGTGCAACGAATTCAAGTGTCCATCCAGAAGAACGTGCCAAACAGTAGCTGGCCTACAAAGGTAATAATTTAGTTGACCGCGAACTGAAAGTTCGACATCGAAAAAAACGCATGGTGTACTGCTCTCGTTCCAGACATTCATACCTGATAATCCACGGGCACTGTACTTGACATCATTTAGCGAAGAAGCGTGGTTTCACTTCATGAACTAAGTAATACTTAGTACATACGTAAGTATGTAGATTGTGAAAACCTGCACGGGGTGCCCTTTCATCACCNTAGCGAAGAAGCGTGGTTTCACTTCATGAACTAAGTAATACTTAGTACATACGTAAGTATGTAGATTGTGAAAACCTGCACGGGGTGCCCTTTCATCACCGGAAGACCTGTGGTGTATACCGGTGCCACATAATCAGATATTTTTTACAACTGCTATGAGTACTGTCTACACTGAAATGTTCCGAGAATTGGCGAACCAATTAGACGACGAGGAACCCAGCTGACGTACATACCCGTAGGATGGAGCGGCATGCCCACGCCTTCTGCCACAAGTAAAGCTGGCTGATTTTATCATTCTTTTCGGACAGATTTATTTCGAAAGGTGCCCCGATTTGACACCACCTGATTTTTCTTCCGGGATTATGTTAAATGACGAGAGTGCAGCAACAATCCACGTACAGTGGAGAATTGACGGGAGGATATCCCATACGAAAGTCAGGCGGTCTCTCCTCAGGATCCAGCTGCCACCTTCAGGAATATGAAACGTCGTGGTCAACTGTGTTTGGACGTCCAAGGAGGAAACTTCCAATGTTTCGTTTCATTTCAGCTTGTTGGGTTGATGGAAATTGGAAATTTTAGGGGCTAGNGGCAGTACTCGTGTATTGTTACAGTCGCACTGTTATAATTCCTGTCACAAATGGGGAGCGCTAAGCTGAGCCACTTTAATGGGAAAATGTAGGTACACGTACATCGGTGAGTTGGTTAACGGGTTATTTTTAACACATTAAATTATTTTCCTCATTCCAAACAAACAACAAACACTTCTTTCACATCAGGAATACGTCCATAAAAACAAACTAATGCAATTTATACAGTATAAAAATTGTATATACAACTAAAGCTGGTAACAAGTTTTTATTTTGCGAAAATATTTATCTCGTAAACTTCCTGCGACATTTTTGTTTTTAAATTATGAAGTAATGTTATTAAAAAGGCCATTAACTTTACGAAAAATCTCGCATATTTGATAGTAACGCTATCTAAAACTTTTATTTTACAAATAATGTGCAAAAAAGGCAAGGTCTGTAGCCTAAATAATTTTTGGACCGCGAGGTTCCAGGTTCAAATATTAGATAAGCCGTAGGTGTGTGCACAGTTTTTAAATTTAGTCAGACCAACATACTTCTGTTCACGACATGTGCAACTCGTTTATAAGAATTTTATTGCTGCGAAAAAAAAAAGTCACGCTAATCTGCGTTTGACAGGAATCAACAGAACAGAACCGAGAGAGAGAGAGAGAGAGAGAGAGAACGAGGGAGAACGAGAGAGAGAGAGAACGAGGGAGAACGAGGGAGAACGAGACAGAGAGAGAGAAAGAGAGAGAGAAAGAGAGAGAGAAAGAGAGAGAGAAAGAGAGAGAGAGAAAGAGAGAGAAGGAGAGAGAAAGAGAGAGAGAACGAGCCAGAGAAAGAGAGAGAGAACGAGCGAGAGCGAGAGCGAGAGAGAGCGAGAGAGTGTAGCTGACAGTAACAGCTGGTCAACCAATTCCTCCTCACAGAATGACCTATTTGTATTTACATAGGTATGAGGCTTTCTAACGTCTTGAAGCTAGAACACCCTCAGAGGGTGTAATCAACCTGAATAAGGGGCGGCGCTCGTGTACGTGAATGCATGATTCACTTAGGAATGCTTCTGGCTTCGAATGAATAAAATAACGCGTGTAAACAGCTGCAATGAACGCCCTCCGCTCTCCACTCCGTTTATAAAAACTATATAAAAATATAAATTTATCTGAAGCAAATTTTTTATTCTTGAAAGCTTCTGCTACGAAATTTTGTCAAAAAAATGTATTTTCTTTCGGATATAGAATTTTAATATCATAGAGTTGCGTGTGATATTATTTTAACTTTAAGACAATTATTTGGCATATTTTCTAATGATGTGGTCTATATCACTATAATATTTGCAAAAGTTAGTAATTTTTAATTTAAAACTATAGACTATATGTTATGATGGCTACCAGCATTCAAATATCTTGCCAATACAATAAATCTAACCCCCTAAACCTGTATTAAGTAGTTAAAGTTCTGTCCTTGATTTTATGTCCAGGGAATTCGGGCACTCTGAACCTTACCATAGCCAGTAACACATAGCCAAAAAGAGATTTCAATTTCCCAATCGACTTCCGTGACCTTGGTCGTCAAGGCGCCTTCCAACATCGAGTTTCTGGCTTTAAACACCAGGTGAGCAGAAGATGTATCGTTTTTAATGTAAGCTCATGTTAGTGTAGTTTATAAAGCTCGCCTCGAGGCGAGGCGAGAAGAGCAAGTCCTTACGAAAACCAGTGCAACGAATTCAAGTGTCCATCCAGAAGAACGTGCCAAACAGTAGCTGGCCTACAAAGGTAATAATTTAGTTGACCGCGAACTGAAAGCTCGACATCGAAAAAAACGCATGGTGTACTGCTCTCGTTCCAGACATTCATACCTGATAATCCACGGGCACTGTACTTGACATCATTTAGCGAAGAAGCGTGGTTTCACTTCATGAACTAAGTAATTCTTAGTACATACGTAAGTATGTATATTGTGAAAACCTGCACGAGGTGCCCTTTCATCACCGGAAGACCTGTGCTGTATACCGGTGCCACATAATCAGATATTTTTACAACTCCTATAAGTACTGTCTACACTGAAATGTTTCGAGAATGGGTGAACCAATTAGACGACGAGGAACCCAGCCGATGTAGATACCCGTAGGATGGAGCGGCATGCCCACGCCTTCTGCCACAAATAAACCTGGCAGATTTTATCATTCTTTTCGGACAAATTTATTTCGAAAGGTGCCCCGATTTGACACCACCTGATTTTTCTTCCGGGATTATGTTAAAGGACGAGAGTGCAGCAACAATCCAAGTACAATGGAGAATTGAAGGGAGGATATCCCATACGAAAGCCAGGCGGTCTCTCCTCAGGATCCTGCTGCCACCTTCAGGAATATGAAACGTCGTGGTCGACTGTGTTTGGACGTCCAAGGAGGAAACTTCCAGCACATTTTACACTAGTTCCTCATACGCATATGCAGAAAATGCCAATGTTTCGTTTCATTTCAGCTTGTTGGGTTGATTGAAATTGGAAATTTAAGGGTCTAGCTTCGAGTGGGATACCAAGCAGAGCGTTTGGTATCCTCGCGCGGTGTTCAGACAACGACAAATAAATTTTTATCTTCAATAATGTGTTCCTCATGAAAGTAAATATTAACTGTAGGCCTGCGCATTCTACACACATCTACTGAAACTACGACACCTCAAAGTGATGTCAGAAAAATGTGTTATACGATTCAGCGACAGAAAAATAACTGCAGTCATAACTGTCTCCATCACATCGTATACCCATCGAGAAAAGTGTTACGTTCCAAGTTTCATCAGCGACTGTGAATCTTTCAGAACTAAAAATACTACCCAATTATTTTCCTTTCGAATTATATGCTGCGTGAAATACGACTAGCTGCGAATAATTTATTGTGATGTAACATACAGACGATCTAAAATAATAATAAATATCATATGGAAGCGGTGCTATTTTCTCTATTTTCTACGAGTGACTAACAGCTTATTGTGAAATGCAGTTAAATTTTCATCGTTAACATTGGTTACAATGGTTGGTGTGCAACATTTAGCTTTCACAAGCAGGCGAGTAATTACCCAATACTAAGTTTTAAAAATAACCCCCTCCCCGCCCCCTTCCCAAATTAACTTAAACTGTCTTGTCCTTAAAATAACGTGAACATTACTAAAATCTTCCAGCCGCCGAGTTGTCAATATATCTTATTTTGCAGCGTTACATTTTTAATACTGTTTGAGTCGAGTCGAGAGATTTGGGCGGCTCTTAACAACGAGGTCATGAGAGCCGATGAGGGTGAAATGAGGTGAGAGCGGAGTAGCGCCGGAATGCAAAGGCGAGGGAAACGGGAGATCCCGAGAAAACCCGCAAAACCAGCGGCATCGTCCGGCATGATTCCCACTTGCGAAAATCCGGAGTGACCCAGCTTAGGATTGAACCCAGTTCGCCTTGGTGGGAGGGGAGTAGTCTAACCGCTGAGCCACTGTGGCCCATAATACTATTTGAAATCACTTCATTTTCTACATAGCAATTGAACCATAAAGATAAAAACAGCAAGGACGTGGCCATTTTTCTAATATTTAATCGAAGGTCAGTAAAAGCAGCAGCGTTACCTGTTAACTATCCTCAAACTCACTGTTCGACGAAGTAAGGCTCCTTCAACACCCGTCACATGCATATGTTTAAATAATTACAAAGTGTTAGGTATTTAAAGCATTCTTATAAACCGAAGCACGTACCAGTTCAAAAAATGTGCTCACCGACATGTTAAAATGATATTTTTGAGACTTTATAAGCAGAGGTATTGTTAATCAAGTGGGCTTGGAGAAACTGTGTCAGTCACGGCACGCACAAAAAAGTAGCTTTTTCAAGGTTAATCAGTATTTTTCAGTCGAGCCGAGAAATTTCAAGGCCTTTCAACAACTAGTTTTTAGAGCCCAGAGGGATGGACGTGGGGCAGCGAAATAATGCAATGACAAGGGAAACGGGAGTACCTCGAGAAAAAAAATAGTCTGCCACTGCAACACCTACCAATGGTCAAAGTTGCGAAAAGCAGATGTGAACACGCCGGGAATAGAACCAGGATATCCTAGGTAGGAGGTCGCCGCGGCCCCATAAGCACTTCTGAAAGACCGGCTTACTTTTTTTGCGATTCAATTCAATCTCGGACGGATCTAGGAACGGACTTCTCGCATGAGGACAATTTGTGCGAACGCTTCCGTCAATTGTCGGCAGTGCACTTTCGTTTCATCCCACCACTGTATTCCATCGCTTTTCCACCTCCACCTCCACCTCATCTTGTCCATTCTTCAGGCTTGTCTGGTTGGGAAGCCGGCCATACTAAACGTAAGTCTCCTCTTTTCATCTATGCTGAATCTGCGCCAGTGGTGGAAACAATCTAAGAACGTAACGTTACAGCATTAAAATATTTCGGTATCGTATGAAGTAGTTTTAAGCTTAATTCCGACAAGCTGGTACGTAAACAGTGCCTCATGGAAAAAAAACATCCAACGTGTCGTTTGGAATGTCCTTTGGCAAGTGCAGATTTAAAAAACATACGTGAAACAAACTTAAAAAGCGAAACACGTTATTTTAAAACCATATTTGGTTGTTTAACTCCTGTCTATAACAGAAAATTCATAAAAGGAAATGTTACTAAATAAACAATAAAACGGAGAAGAAGAAAATTAAGACCACAAGGAGATAATCCGAATGAAGCTAGTACGTATGCTACAATAATATCTGCTTATAACACTTCAAAAAGATAACTTTTAAAGAGACAATTTGTTAACTGTACATCCTTCCTCTTCCTGAAGATATATGCTCGTTGCTTGCAAGAGTTGTCAAAGAGTACTGATGTGCATTAATTAGGCAACTGTTTCCTGAAACGTAAAATTTATGGTTTAGATGCACGAGGAATTATTAAAGAGTGACACATTGTCAGAAATAAACATAAAACATATTTTTATTTGCGAACGGACTGCTGTAATTCTACATTTTATAAATGTTTTTACCTGCAAAGCTTAGCGTTTTCAAAATGAAAGAACAATTTTCTTGTGAAATAAACAGTAGATTGTCTGTCGGATGGACTGAATTTTATAATAAATCAAAAAATTAATTCAGAGTTACTTTCAACTTTTCTAAAGCTGCTAAATCTCTTACTTTCAGGATATCCCTCCACGTCATGCAAAAAAATCTTAATCAAGTTTAGAAAATTACACCAAAGGGACAACGCACTGCATTCCTGCGCATTTAGTGTAATATTTTGCATTGCTGCTATTTCTTACTAGTTATTGCTAACACACCTATTATCTCTCTGTTTTTATTCATATTAATCATATGAAATATTATAATTTATAGATAGAATACAAGTAAAAGTTCAATTTACCAAAAAATAAGATACTTTTATGTTAACACAAGTATAAAACGTTTGTGGCACATTAATTATTTAGCGGCGGGGAGGTGATTTTGAAAGATTCGATTTAAAAGTGTGAAGAAACCGTGAATATACTATATACTTAAGTTATATAACCGCCAGAAGAATGAAAGATTAAAATTATATTAACGTTTCACTCGCAAGCTAAAATATTGTTTTCTACTAACGTAATTTTATTTCATTGGAAAACAATTTAAATATCATAAAACGTCATTATGGCTATTGGTATGACACCTACCTCCCAACACACTGAAACATTCTTTAATTATCACAAACACACACTGGGCCAACGATTTGCAATATAGTTCTACAGATTTGTGTTCAATACTAAAATTTACAGTCGTAATTAAATAATGACAAGCAAATGGTTAAACTGTTAGTTTAAAAAGGACTATTGCACACGAAAAACAAACTCTCCCAGGAAATAATAACTTATAAAATTGAATGCAAGCTTGTAATGAGAAAAGAAATATAATTACAAATTCGAAGTAGTTCCTCACATATTTGTTCTTTGAATACAATAGTGTTGAAATGCCGGTGAGGTAAACGCAGGTTAAACGATGGCCTACAAACACATGAAGCGAAAACAGCAGGTTAACGTCATTTAGCGCGCGACTCAGGGCAGGTTAATAATATAAAGCACCCGAAGAAGCGAGAGGGAGAGTAGCAGGTTGTAAGAGTTCTCTGAGGCGGAGCAATAGCACAGAGTAGTTACGAATGCAGAGGCGAAAAAGTCGCCAAAAGGACACCAACAGCACACGTCAGCAAAATGGCGTCACTGGCCAGTTCGCCAGCCCAAACAAAAATTAATCTTCCGCGGCACGCAGCAACCAATCAGGCGCAAGGGCCGTTCCCAGAGGCTCGCGCAGCCAATTAGAGAACGGGTAGGCCCACTTCAAAGGAGCCGCCACGCCACCATTCGCCCCAGTGTACTGTCTACTGTGCGGCCATACCTGCGAGTCGAGCACAGGCTCGCGGCGGGTTACTGACTGCCACAGCATCTCTGTCCGGGGACTGTGCATGACGCGTCGAGGTGGGCGCACTGCACCGGATACGCCGCCAACTGCAACTGCCAGCTCACGCCTGGGGCGCGCCGTGCACCGCGCCAAACTCACCGCCACACACAACGCCGCGCCCCGCCTACCTGACACTATTTTGAGCCTTTCACGCACTAAGGGCCACACGGACACCTGCATCAAACGACCCGTCGTCCCTATCAAGCTGGCGTGCAGTCTTGCAGCATGCTCCTTTTACGGTATGACCAACATCTCTGAAAAATGCATCTTACACACTGATGAAAATCAGCAGGAGAAACGAACAGCTCCGTAATCAGACTTCTGGATAGCAGCAACTAAACTTCTGTACTAGTAGTAGCAGATTATTACGTAAGTTCATTTGCAGTTTGTTGCAGGAACAGTCGAAATGTTACTGAAGTTGTTATACTGAAGGAACAATCTGTTCTGCAGCAAGAACATGTTTCTCTGTGTTGGAAACCATATGTAATCATTATTTGTCATAAGAATGAAAATAGTATGCACGAATAAGAGTTGGGTTACTCTATATTATTATTAACAATTTCCCGGTTTAGAGGCAAGCTACAAATAATGATATTCAGAGTTTTGCAGCTATGAATGACAATACTTGTTCTCAGAAACTGTACTCTATGTTTACCTTGCTGTCGTGCACAGAAGCGCTACAAAGCGGAGGGACCTCGTTGCGAGTTCCAAACACTAAAACTGACACAATTGTGTCTTCTCGCGGCACCAAGCCCCCCCAAACGGTCCCATTTTGGAAACCTATAAAATGAATACGACGGTGGAATCCTCGTCACATTTATACACACAATGACAGTCGTGCAGATACGTAATTGTACTGTTTATTTTCTATAACAATGGATCTTCTGTTATTATAAGTAAGGCATCACTTTCATGGTACGAGAAGGCGAACTGATAATGGTTCCATACTAAGAACCAACATTAGGTATTACCCAATTCTTCCGCATCGAATCAGTATCCAAGTCTTTTGAGCCTGTTTTTTTTAAATAACGACAGTAAAAAACTAACTTAAGGAAACTAGAGTGACAGAGTGAACTCGCTAGACCAATTTTTCCCAGCCAGTATGGCATGGTACTACTTACGGGTGCTGTGAGAACACAAGGCTGCCGCAAAACTTTAAGATACATATGAACTAGGGGCGTAGGCAGTAATTAACTTCGGGAGGGGGGAGGGGATTAATATTTTTTGGAAAAAATATAAAATTTATAGTATAAAAATTATTAGTTCAAAAAATTATTTACAACCAATGGGCTAATATAAAAGAGATGCAACCACAAAATGTTATAAACATCCTTCACGTTCAAGGGGGACCACGCATAATTTATATTTGACAAATTATTTAATTTTTTTAAAATGTTATTTTTGAATATGCTGTAATTTTTTCCTATAATACAAAATTTAATAGCATAAATTCGACTCAGACACAAACGGTGGGTGTGACGAAGGCCTAAATGGAACTGTAATCGAAGCATATACCTATAGTCAAACATGGAGAAAGGAGTGTGATGGTTTGGGGATGTACGGCATCTTTTGAGGTTGGAAATTTTCCTTTTATCGAAGGTACTTTTGATGCCACCCAGTATATTCGTGTTTGGCGCCATAGGGTATCAAACAGCATGCAGAATATGGTTATTGCGAGGGTCTTTGTGTCCCAACAAGACAATAACCCCAAGCACACCGTCATGAAAACAAAGAGGTGGTTATTGTATAATGCTCCACGACGACTGCTAACTCCGCCACAGAGCCCAGATGTCAACCCCATATAAAGTTTTTGGGAGTATTTAGTCAAACAAGTACAGAAACGCCGCCCTTCAAGCAAGCAACCTCTGCAAAGACTACGAGTGAAAGAGTGGTCCAAAATGTCCCGATCACGCACCACAGCGTTGGTACGATCTATGCCACGACGTCTCGAGGTAATCATCCGCGCTAAGGGTACGCACACGAAATATTAAATAGTTGATTTGCTACTGTAGTGTAGAAGAGTGTGTTCTGTTTGCGACTGTGTGAATACTTTAGTTCACGACAAACGTTACAGTACTGTTTCATGTATAGTTTGGTTATTGTGATATACAGAGTCTCGCGACATTAACCGGTCACTGCCCTGTATACTGTAAGACCTTATAATATTGTAGTACTGCATAGTTACTAGTAAACAAAACTGTTTGCAGACAATATAAGTATTATCCACAATCACAAATGTTAACAAAAACGATTTCTCATACCGAAAAATAATTGCATATGTGTTCTGAGCAGTCTCGAATGAGTGATATGCATCTGACATTAATATTCGGTCACCCCAATAAAATAAGGTCACCACTTTAATAAGCACCATGCCCTCATAAATTCAGTACCTATTGAATACCCTTTTTGTCTGATCACTTCTTTCAAACTAATCTGCATGTTGGTGTTATCTTGGTCTATGTGATTCCATTCTTCCATCAGCCTCCTCTTCAATTCTTCTTTCAAGATAACCGTTGTCCCCCTGATGCCACCCCAATCAGGTGATAGGGGTGGAATTTCGATAACCTTTGGACAGTTATATAGCAGCCATTCTCAAACCAGACACGACTTGTGGTTCGAATTGTTGTCCTGATAGAATCTGAAAGTCTGTAGGATACTTAATTAGTCAGCACTTCTATGCAAACTGCCTTTAAGGATTGCTAAGTAGTCTTCCTTCTTTATGGTATCATTGATAATCACTAACTCACCCACTTCAGCTGAGGAAATGCAGCCCCATACCATAACGTGGCCACCACCGTGTTTTACTGTTGGCTGCAAATTATTCTTTTGGAGCTCCTCGTTCGTTTCCCTCCACACCATAATCCTACCATCTGACAAAGACGTTGAACTTGTTTTCATCCACGAATATCGCGTCATTCCATCACTCCAGTTCCTTGTTGAAATGGTCTTTGGCAAAGGCAAGTCTGCTATTCCTATCAACTTTGCTTACATGTGGTTTCTTCCTGGCAACTCTGCCATTATATCCATTCTCACTGACTACCCTTCGAACTGTTTCTGGGTGCACGTGTGTGTCACATTCCTGAAGTAACTCTGCAGTAATTTTTGGTGCACTTAATCTTGGATTGCATGTTATGTTACGTCATCTTTGTCGTTCGTTAAGCTTTCTTTGTCGCCGTTTCTGTGGCAGATATTCCTTTCTATCTTCCTTCACACATTGTTTTATAATATCACAAACTGTACTTTGAGGAATATTTACTATTGACAAAATATTCCTCTGAAATAAGCACTTAGCATGATGGAAGATGAGTTGTCGTTGTTCCAATGTTGTTTTGCACCTCTTACGCCCCATATGAAGGCAGTAGTAACTAGTAAAGCAGTGTGTCGTAGCACAAATAATACAAAGACGATGTCACTTTCAAGCGCTGTAATTTCATAGTAGTATACAAGTTACCAGCACCTTAGGATTAAACATTTGCATTAAATATTTACAAAAAATATGACATGTAAAATTATAAACGCCAAAGGCCCACAATGTAAAAAATATAGATTACTCCCATAGATAGATTAAATTGCTCTTTCAAAATATTGCGTAGCTCAAAGCACAATAAATATTTAACTGGCAAACACGTCAAGTAGTATAAAACGTTTCAAAAATATTAAAAAGTAACTCTGTTGATTAGAAATACTTCAAACACTCATACAAAAGATTAAATTGCTGCGCAATTGCTTATTCAAAAGTATTAGGTTACTCCGAAATATAAAATAAATATTTAATTGAAAAAACGAGCAGAGTAATATTAAAACGTTTCAAAAATACAAATAGCTACTTTGAAGACTACATAAATTCAAGGTATTTAGTGGAGCTATTTGGCTAAAAGGGAACAGCGCTTCAGGCCCAGTAAAGCCTCCTTTATGTGAAAACACAAATTAAGATCTGAAATAAAATATTACGTTAAAATAGTGAATTGATGGAGCCGTCTGTAGACCCTAATCACAGCTCCATCGAATAAAATAATTGACGACGACAATTAGAACACTTCAACAGACTACGACCAACTGTAAGTCGTGGTAGCACAGTAGCGACAATTAAACTTTAAGTATATCATTGGNACACTTCAACAGACTACGACCAACTGTAAGTCGTGGTAGCACAGTAGCGACAATTAAACTTTAAGTATATCATTGGGCAGCAGACAAAAAATACTTTTTAGTCACTGCATTACTTCAGAATATCTTCTTCCACGGGGCGTGAAAAATAATAATGATAATAATAATAACATAGTGTTTTCCTATACTTGCTAAATAATTGNATTCTTCCACGGGGCGTGAAAAATAATAATGATAATAATAATAACATAGTGTTTTCCTATACTTGCTAAATAATTGCAAATAAAGCATGTGAGTTTTTTTTAGCAATGTTTCTAATAATTAATTTCTCAGTCTGAGTTTCAATACAAGTTTAACAACGCGTGTATTTTGTGCGCGTTTTCGCCGGTGCACACGTAAAAATAGACTCCACCCGCGGTTCTAAAAACTCCACCAGGTGCAACGGCTCGGACCGCAACCTCGGTCAACACGGTTGGACGTTGCGCCCAGCAGTGCTACCAACAACGCGATGCACCGCAAAGCTTGCCAACACACACACCTACACACACTGCGCTCAGTTGATGAACGCGCCAAGCAAGCGGACAAGAAGGCGGACCGTGTAGGCAGTTGACGGTGGACGCACCACGCTTCAGATTTACGAGCCCATATCGCACGTAACGGTCGGTCAACTTTGTTTATACGGATCCCGTCATGTAAAATATAGCGCGCGGAATAGGGTTTATTAGTACCGGGCGACATTTACAGCGGCCGCCAAGCTGTGTCATATTACGGGGCCGCATTCCTCCGGCCAGCGTGCCAAGATAAATTTGTAATTGACATAANGGCCGCCAAGCTGTGTCATATTACGGGGCCGCATTCCTCCGGCCAGCGTGCCAAGATAAATTTGTAATTGACATAAGAACAAAGGCGGGTCGGATGCAGGGCACGCGGCCAGATTCACGCCAGAAAACTATTCGAAAGTGCAATATCGTGCCAGTGATTACATAAAATACGCTGAAACTCCGTTCCGCGGACACTTTTACGANACTATTCGAAAGTGCAATATCGTGCCAGTGATTACATAAAATACGCTGAAACTCCGTTCCGCGGACACTTTTACGAGCGCGGAAAAACATCATCGGCGTTCGTGCCAACAGAAAACGAACTGGACCGCGCGAATTTTTCGACTAATCATTGCAGGACTTAATGTCAACGATCACGGTTTCTATTCCTAAGACAATCTGACAAGGCTTACCAACAAAAGGTCACCANTGCAGGACTTAATGTCAACGATCACGGTTTCTATTCCTAAGACAATCTGACAAGGCTTACCAACAAAAGGTCACCACACTGACGTCTGCTTTACTACTGTGCTGGTTTTACAACGATTACTGGTAAGGTGAAGTTCCCTAGTGGCGGACGTCTAAGGTTTTCAGACAATAAAAAAAAACCCTGCTTCGAGAAATTACCTTTATTTATGAATTTACTACGTCAGCAAAGTTTAAAATCAAAATAAATTAACAAAAATGCAACTTCTGCATAAACAAACTTAAAAACTTAAATCAAACTTTGGTAAAATAAGTTGGAATCACTGCAAGTGGCACTTAGTACCGGACGGACTTAACTTAGAGCCCCCAGCGCCGGACATCTTCAAAATATCGTGCATCGATCGCATATGTAGGCATCTGAACATTCTGGGATGTCTACACATGCTTCATGAGCCCACCCATGGCAGCTGGAGCACTGTATCCAGTCTTCGTCGTGGTCCTCTAGGCACACTACGCAAGTAGTTCCTATGTCAGATATTTGAGTTAACGGTTCCTTGTTCTTTGCTTTATCTCCACTTTTTCCTTTGGCCTTTAAAACTTTGGTTTGTTTCCCCTTCTCTTGTAGAGCTGTTCTAAACTTATTTCCCATTCCTTTCTTTTAGTCCTTAACGTTCTTTGCATTCTCTTTTTCTTCAACAGCAATTTTGTATGGTGATGAAGTTATAATTTCACTTTTTTCACATTTTCTCTTCCAAATGGTTGTTTTTTTGGCAGCATCTGGCAATGGCGACAAACTATGGACAATCTGGACAACATCTGGATCAAAGCTAGTCGATGGCTTGGGACTGTTGATTTTTGGTGCTCTTAGCGATGTCAGGATGTGTCTGCATGAAATCGTAGTAAAAATGCTTACCAGCAGCACCTTTCTCTTTATTCAATAGATGAGGAATCTTCGAAGCTTCAGCCAAGTCAAAAACTAACTTCAGAAACTCCTTTCTCATCAGCGGCAGACATCTATTGAACAAATCATTTACGTGTTCCACTAAAACTTCTTCGTACTCGGGTGAGAAGGTGTTAGTGAATCTACCGATCATTGGTTGCAACGTTACTTCTTGTCCACGGTTCAACAACGATGTTTTATCATATAGAGTGCTTTTTGGAACGTTGTAGAGCAACGAAGCTTCTTTCAAACTAATTTCTTTGGACAAAACCTTGTCTATCGCAGTTTGTAAACTTTGTTGGCCCCATTTTCCTTTCTTTTTCGTCACTTCCATTTCGATTTCTCTCCGTTCTTCTATCCTCTAAAACAACGCACAACAATTATTATAAAAAATATATACATAATTGCGAGAAATAACAATTTGTTTATTGTCCGGCGTTATGGGACGACTTTGTGTCTGGTACCAGGGAATAAAGAATCCCCAAAATTACGTGTTTTTACCAAAACTTGTTTGGAAATCAACAAAATCTTTCACAAACTTCGAATATGTATGGAGCACTGCGTGTAATAATAACTACCATAAACATTTAAACACAACATAGCAGTAACACTCACTTCGATCTTACGTGACGCAGTGTATTCCCGCCAAAAGCAGCAATCGACCGCTCCCACCTTGGCCTCGCGCGTCACTGGCAAACCGCGTCCCGCGACCGTGTATCGCTACGCTCCCCCGCACCCCTTTCAAGCATTTTTGAAACGAACGCGTTGCGACTTGCCGAGATAGTACGAGTGTCCGATACTAGGTGCCGTCCGGCTTTACGGGACTTCCCCCCACTGTTGCCAGCTTTCAGAATCACCAGGATAGGTACAGGTTTCATTTTCGATTAAACAACACAAATTAATTATAAATTAATTTACTCCACTGTATGATAACCGAATTACCACTAATAGTTTAAAACAATCAATGTCCTATCACATTGTACACTTGTCAATTCGATCAAAATCCCCGAAGTTACCAGCCTGCACTGCACTACACTCCTTCCGGCAGCACTAAATAAATTAAAACTTTAGTATACATCTGCACACCGTGCACCAGTCATTCGGGCTGGTAGTAGGTAACCCATATTACAGGCCTAGGAGCACAGAACAGTTATACAGCACCCGCGACTCGCTGGCCAACCACGCACGATCTAAAAAAAAAACACTGAATTCTACTCCAGAACGCCACGAACAAGCTTGGATGCTTAGCCATGCAATGTATAGCCTTGCTGCGAGTTTCTAGTACTTTCTCTGCTACTCCAGTAACGAAGACGCATCTGCCTGCATTTTTCCAGGCCAAATTATCACCAACATTCTTCATCCTCCAAAAGTGCTCCGGTAAGGCTCGTATTCTCATGCGTGACACAAAAGTATGTACGTCGTCACATTTACAATACCTTTGCATTATATGGTACCAGTAGTAGGGAAATGCCGAATCCAGCGCAGGAAAAAGTCACTTAAATCGGAAGGTACCCCCCTGGGGCTCTAAATGACTTTTTGAAATTGATTTCGTNTCAGTAACGAAGACGCATCTGCCTGCATTTTTCCAGGCCAAATTATCACCAACATTCTTCATCCTCCAAAAGTGCTGCGGTAAGGCTCGTATTCTCATGCGTGACACAAAAGTATGTACGTCGTCACATTTACAATATCTTTGCATTATATGGTACCCACATCATATTGATGAAATATAGGAAGTCGTAAGCACTGAATCCCAAATATCATTAGTCGCAGAAAATGCACGTATCTTACTAAAGCTAAATGTAAATTGAATGCTTTACATACGTCAGCTAGAGTAAATACCGTTATACCCATGATGGTTGAATCACCAACGCTGCAAAGTAACTTCGGAGCATTGTCCTGGCCAGTATATCACCGATATTATAATATTCCCATTACTGAAAAAAACATAACCACGACTTTCCACAGAATAATGCATTTGTAATGCCGAAAATATCGCATCATGAGAGATATACAGAAAGATCGTACATCTGCAGTCACAGTACACACACTATGGTGCGCATGAAACGGGCATAGAAACGGAGTCAAGGAGGTGGCGACTGGCAACGTACGTGTCTCGCACAAACACTCACAATTACTTCTACGTGGTTATCAGCCTGTTATACTAGTCCATAACCCGAGTGCAATTTTCATTGGGGAACTGACAACAGTGATCAATGAATGACTCTTGCAAAGAAAGTTAATTAATACCTAAACCACAAATTTGGCCGTGCGATTTTGCAATACTTTGTTGGAAGTCGCAGAAAACTAAAACCTTGGGCACAAAAATTATAAAATAAAGAACGAGCCAGCTTTGGCTGTTGTATACAAATATGTAATATACAAATTATTTCATAGAAGGAATATATCAGCTGTATGTGTCTTACATACAATTGCGGACAAAATTATTCGCGCCGAAGAATTACAATGTGTTAGGACTATAACATACAACACTTTGTTACGGAAAAATTTAGCTTCTGACAAAACAAATTGCGTCCTTTTACTGTATAATACTGGTTCAGGTGACACTCGTATTGAGGATACACGAGGAAAGAGTACCCTACAATGTTCAATAGAGTTCCTTTGTGACGATACATTAAGTATAGGCACAGAGCACACACTGATTCAGATGTACGTTAGTATCTAATATTACGTAGTTCGCAATTCGCATGCATACAGATTACTTCTTTCATAAATAAACACTGTAAATATTGGTGAATATAGACTGTCTCCCGAACGAGTGCACATTTTTGACAGTTCTGAAGGCAATCCTGTTTACAGCCGTTCCCATGNGCCAAAGTTATGTTTAGATATATACACTAAGCTGACTGTCAACATTCCCAGTATGTCAACAGAAAATATTTTTACATGGGAATAACTTTACACAAGACTACTTTCAGAACTGCCAAAAAAAAAAGTGCACTCGTTCGTGAGACAGACTATATCATGAGACATAGCGGAAAGGAGGTGAAACTCGCAGTACGACAATTTATCAGCGATCTGAATAGTCAACAAAAAATGTTACAATGAAATTGAAAAAATTGTCACAATAGTCTATTCGCGGTTTCTTCACACTTTTTGAATCATACATTTGAAAAATCACCCTATGTACGTGTTTTATAATTTAATTAATATAACTTATTTTTAGTTGAATTGTACTTTTACTGGCATTCTGTCTATAAAATATATTACAGAAAAAGTTAATATGAATGAGTGCAGGGAAAAAAAAGTGTGTTTGTAATGCCTAGTAAGAAGTAGTTCTTATGGAAAATAATATAATACTGAGTGCCACGAATCCAGCCTGGTTTTCCTTTGGTCTAATTTTATAAACTTAGTTAAGCTTTGTTTGCATGAGGCGGAGGAACATCCTGGAAATATAACTTAAGCAGAGCTTCAGAAAAGTTTGGAGTAACTGGACAGCCTTTTGAAGCCGATACACAGTTCGAACTATTATTATGAACTATGAAAATAAAATAGCTCCAAAAGGTGAGAACTGGGTTACCATCTCAACTAGACAGTAGAGAGTAAATAATAATAATAATAATGATTCACAAAAATGAATTCCAGGTTTACGGAAACACAAAAATCTGCCGAACTTCGAGAACACTAGGGAAAAGACATTCACACCCTGTCAATTCGCAGAGTTCTCTACTATAACGGGCATCGAGCACGTATGCTACGAAATAAGCCACGTGTAAAGTTAACAAGTTCTGCCAATTCATATGTAGCTAAGAACTCTTGAAGAAGATAATATTTTCTGACGAAAGTAAGTTCAACATATTTCAGAGTGATGGGCGGATACTGGTATGGTGGAAACCAAATACAGAAAGGGATTTAGAAAATATTCAACCAAATGTAAAACACGCAGTAGTGATGGTATGGTATGGGGGGAGGGAAGTGCTTGGCATATTCTGGTGTGAGAAAACTTGTCTTAATTGATGGTATTACGGATAAATTTATCTACAGAGATATTCCAGGGCAACGACCATAAGCACACTGCGGGAATAGTTCGTCTGTGGATCGTCTACATAACACACTCCATATACCCCACCAGTCACCCGACCTGAACCCTACTGAGCATCTTTAAGAAGAAATGTGCAAAAGAGTGAGAAAAAGAACATTTCCAACACAACACAATTCAAGGACGTGCTTTTATAGGACAAGACGTTACCGTAAAGCTGGTTAATTCAATGACAAATATACTTACGGATGTTATTCGCAGAAAACGGGATGCCAGAAAAGTATCGAGGAGTGAACACCGAGCAATAATTTGCTAAAATGCGCTGATGTGCTTATAATTATGTCCAACATAGGTATGAAATTAAAACAGGTGATACAGTCTCACGCAGTGATAACGTGGTTTTAGTTGCCTCTTTTGCATTTCATGTACCTCGCCGCGTAAAATTAAACGTAGTTGATTTCCAGTAGATAGCTAATGGGGGATCTGGCACAGGGGGTCGGGGGTACGGAGTCCTGGAGCGATATGACATTAGAACCAGAGGTAACTTAGACCTTGACCTCAAAATTTACCATTTTCCCTCGAAATTTCCCGAATTTCCCTCTAAACCTGAAAAATTTTCTGAAAAAAAGTTTTCTTACCTAAATTTTCATTAGTCACTCAGTCTAAAAATAGCATCAACTTGTTTCCAGAATGTTTTAATCGATATTCTGTCATTCCACCTTGGTTCTTTATGCTCTGTCATTTCATGCCGCCATATTGTTTCCAGAATTTTCCAGTTCATGTTCTGTCATTCCAAGTCATCACCAACCATGTTGTTTCAGGAATTTTCTAGTTCATCGCCCTCTCATGCTACTTCATGCTGTCACTCCTCCTTGTTACAAGCATATTCTACGACCTATGCGAAGTAAGCCTATGCTAAACACACCCCTGCTAATTACACCAAGTATAGTATGTCTATATCCGACTCCCACAAACTTAAAGGCATAGTAAGCAAAAATCACTGAACAGTTTAATTTCCATATCAATATAATAGGCATCGTCCCTGAAGTCGATCAGGGTGGTTAGGCCAATAATGCCTAAAGCCATCTTATAAACATAGTTAGCCATAATTTCCGAACTGTTTAAGATATAACCACCAAATTCATATCATAGGTATCATCCCTGACGACGAACAGAGTGATAGGGTGAAGTACACTTTAAGCCCTCTTATCGGCAAACGGGAAATTTTCAGGTCAAGGTCAAAGGTCAAGGTCACACCTGGTCCTCTTCTAGATGCCACTGCCAGATGCCATTCCTGGTCCACTGCCAGATACCATATGACTCCGAGGCTGCAAACCCCCAACCGCCTGTGCCAGCTCCCCCATGATCTATCTACTATTTCCTACGTTCTCCTTTAGGTTAAGTTCATCTGCGAATGTCAGCTAATCGTTTTCTACCACTGTGCTTATACTTTAGTCCGTGACTGTATTTGTTAAAGACAGCACTGCCTCATTAATGTTATTTTTAGTCCACGTTTTGTGTCATATTGTCGGTTTTCTTTGGGTCATTTTTATCAGAACGGACTTCTGTCGAAGGGTTATGATCTTACACTGAAAAACCGCAACCAAGATGAAAACATATGTTGTGGAAACTATCTTCAAAAACCCAATCATAAATAACAACAGCTGAACACTCAAAAACCTCATCTATATAACAGATAAAAACAATTAATTAGTAAGCTATTACTGATTGGTGATTAAATTTAAATATCGGTGAACCACTATGTCGGAAAAAATTGTATTTTCTGGAGATAAAAAAAACAAATAATTATTATATCACTGGAATTCGGTTACTTGATGATTACTAAAATTTCAGGAATAGTTCCCGCAGTTTTTCTCTGTTTCGCAAGTAGATAAGGCAAGGAATTAAGGTGAGTATTGAGGACTAGCGTGGTGTTAGTTGCTCGCAATGTTATCTTAGTACGGTGGATCCCATCTTGAATTTTGGTGACCTTGGAAAGTACAAGTCAAATAAATCTAAAATTAATTGTTATTCATTTTTATATTTCAGTAGTTATTTCCAGCTGCAGAAAAAGAAAAGAAACTATCTTGCACAGACATCTGAAGAGAACACATATCTACGTGTGCGATATTTTTGTTTTACCTGTCAGAGCATATTTCGTATACGGAAAAAAATATATAAAAAAAAAAAAATGACTTAGTTTTATTTTGCTCAGTTGCAACGTTTGCAGTGAAAAAAAACACTAATTGTGTATATAATAAGTATAGATTGATTACATATCCCTAAGGCATAATTAAAAAGTTTGTATGATATAAGCCTGATTAGAGGCAAAAATTCATTCTTGAGCTTTTATAACTTACTTGAACAACTATTAACTTAATTTTTATAGGAACAGGAGTAGATTCTATGGCACTAAAAATTTTAAAATTGATTTTTAAAAATAAAATATAAGTATAATAAAAACTAAGCTTGAATTTGGAACAGAATATTCCAGAAAGGCAGTTGGTAAGCTAGCGGCCGCTATTCATGTGGCCTTTTTAATGTCGCACCATACGTATGGAATTTTATTACTTTAACGCTCCAAATTACAAACCCTTCCCCATGGAGGAAGCTGGCGTCCCATATCGTCTCACAAATGTTCGATGGACGACGAATCACGTGATCAAACAGGGGACAAAAGTGTTTGAACATGACGTCAACACTCCTGAAAGCCCCAATTGTGAGCGGGGCAGCGTTGGCTTGCTGGAAACGGGATTATGGGTGCTCAGTAAAGATAGCATATGAGGCCGCAGATGTCTAACGTATACTTCTATGTATTCAATGACCTTCCTTTGAGAGTTAATGATGGACGACGATCATATATTCTAAGGGTCACCAGACCATTAGACCAGTAGAAGTACGATGCTGTAAAGTGAAGCAGGGATTGTAACCCTAACCTGCATTCCTCCACACGCTGATTCCATGGTAAAAAAAAAAACATGGTTCGTCGCTGAACACCCGCCTGTGGCATTCGACGTCGGCATAATACACAATCGTCATCGAGATCGTATATTCGCCCCTGCTAAGCCTCTAGGAATGCTTCTGGTAAATATACAGTATTCTAGTGAAGCTGGCACATGTGCTAGAGGATGGACAAGGAAATCGCCGGCTCTTCGCGCCTGAATGTCAATAAAACGGTCCTTCCTCCCGATCGTCTGTCGGGCTCTTCCAAAACAGGTTGTTATGTATGAGTACATTCACATGTCCATTCCTCTCAACACTTCCAGACTATGCAATCAGACCAAACAATACGCAATATCACGAAACTTAAATTATTTGCATTATCATCGTCAAATAAGTCTATTTTCCAACTTTCACAACAAAAATTTTTTTACAGAGATAGCAAATTTTTATGAAACCAAGTATAATATCAAAATGTATTTGTTTTTAAACTTACAAATCTTGGCGCTTTGAGTATAAGAGAAAATGAACACTGCAATTATCGATGAAACACTTAACTGCGTTTTACGATGACGTCCAAAACCACAACTCTGCTCAATTTCGTACGGCCTACTGCAACCGGATAGCGGCTTTATAAGATTCTCAAGGAGCTGCGGTGGTGTAGAAATATTATCACCCGCCCCTATCACAACGCACCGGGTTGGAGATTCCCAGCTGAAGTCAGTACAGGATTTTCGCATGCGCGAAACGAGGTGGACGTTGCTATGGCCGGTGGATTTTCTTGAGGCACTCCTCCCATCACTGCATTCGTCACTACTACATTTTAATATCATTACACATTAATAGGAGCCAAGGCCTCGCTGTTGAATAACGCCCTAATCTCTCTCATCTGCAACATATTTGGTGTCACGCTGCTTATAAACCTATTCTTTCATCATCGTTACGATAGGGATATGTAAAATGGGCGACGAAGTTTGGGAACCTTATGTTTTAACTTTACCGATCAAAGTAAATGAAAACAATTTTCACAACTGAATTAGGAAATAACCAGATGTAATAGTTTTCACTTGTTTTCTTCAGTATGAAACCTTCAGTTACTATTGTGAGCACGTCAAAAATGGCACAACGTTATTTTAGCTTTTTTTTAGGGATACAATTTACATCTCGATGGTATCTTACGTTCCCGCGTTAAAAAGTACATGTTCTTATTACAGATCGATTGTCAATAACAGACTTGCTGCATTAAAGTTTTTATTTGACACGTTCGAAATTACGGAGGTCGCGCATGTAGCACACTATTGCAGACGTGAAACACGGCTTCCACTTTGTTTGTCTGGCCGGCAACGCCTGATGGCGGCTAATCGCGGAAACAGGGCTTCCAGGTGCACTCAAAAGCAGCACTCTCCCTCTGCCACCCCCTTTCAAACCCCTTCCATCTTATACGCCACTCAGGGCGCTCTCCGCCGACCCGCAGCACATTTCCGGCCTCCAGAAATATGCATGAGCAGCGCAGTCGGCAAGTAGAGGGGAGTTAGAGGGAAAGAGGACAACTGCTGGCTCTGAATAACTTACGTCATTTGGAACACGCCGCTGCCGTTCGTCATTCGCGCAGCGCCTGTCACTCCCGGGAAGAACAACCACCCTTCTAGCGGCATCTCGTGCCGCTAATTTCCACGTGAACTGGTGTAAGAGCGGCTCCAGGTAAGGCACGCAGTAATACCAATATAAAATAACGCATAGGCGTTCAGCAGTCAAACATTGTTTATATTGTTAGCATATTACATACTTTCTCGTAACGATACTAAGAATCGTAAAACAAAAGTACGATCATGGAGAAAAAAGCGCAAAAAATGCATTTTAATGCACCTCTTTCTTTTTCGTGCAAATCTCGAAATACAGCAAAATTAATACGTTAAGATACGGCTCAAAATAATTGTTCGTGTTATTAGAATGCCATGAAGACTATTTCTTGGAAGTTCGTTTCGTGGTTCGTCCGTATTTGAATTTTAACTTGTGAAATTAAATTTTAAGTTAAAATAACTGGAAGTGAAACTGTTACCTCACGTGAACTAAGTGTAGGCTTTCAAATAAATAGTAAGAAGCCACTCATGTGACATCAAGGGACACTAGCTCAAACCATACTTAAATGTGTACGAATAAATATTTTAAGTTAACATACTTATGTTTACGCCAAACAAGAATGATAAATGTTATTTTAGGATTCACCACACAAATCAGCATCAAGTTTCTTGACTATTTACATGACATTCATGTAAGTATCACTATCCCCAATAACAATTAAAAAAATATATAAATTAATAGTGAGTCTCGTCTGCATGAAAAGTTATCGATTACTGTGTTGGTAAATTGTTTTGAAATAATACGACATCAATTACGTAAGTTAACTTTAAATTACGAATTGTAGTCTGTTACGTCACGAACAAAATTTTCACACATCAAAATATATATTGTGTCATAATAAAATACCCAAAATTAGTTGAGATTTAAAGAGTTGGTAATGCAAGATATGTACTGTATTGTAAGCAGATTAATTAAGAATGAAAACATCTTGCAGATCATTCCCAATAAAATAAGACAAAAAGAAGCCACCGCAGCAAATATTACGGCTGTTTTTAAAACACAAGTGTATCGCGCACTGATTTTCAATCTGGAT
>NQII01001711.1:680144-753265 GCA_002778355.1 Clitarchus hookeri | reverse complement strand
AAAATAAAATATGAAAACAAAATGACAACTTTGATTTTATTTTATTATAAGAAATGTGTGATCCCCCTTGAACATGAAGGATGTCTATAACATTTTGTTCCATATCTGTATATTAGCCCAGTGATTATAAATAATATTTCAACAATTAATTTATAATATTACAGCTTTCGTACTTTGTCCAAAAATATAAATATGAAATCTCTCCCCCTTCCCCAAAAAATAAATTCCTGGTTATGCCACTGTTTAAATAATTTGCTAATGTTTTAATGAGTGGTGCAAATGTTCGTTGTATATACATGTGAATACAGTACCTTGTTTTCCATACATAATCAGTGCCGTTACTCATATCATGTTCCATACATTAGTAGTACTCGTACTTAGACACCTAAATAGATGCATTCTTCACGGGAAAGAAACAATCTTCGTACTTTTGGATGCACCACAAAGTGCCTACATACATATAAGTTAACATTTTGTTGCATTTGTACCCCTGCGAGTTGTTTTGCCTCCCAGTAACAATTTTATGTTAGCACTTTAGGTAACGTGTGGGTATGAACTGATGCGTTCTTTCTTCTCTTCTGCTATATAAACTTGTATGCCTTCTGTTGTGCCCACGGGTATAACAGAAGGTCGCAGAAATGAGACATCGTGCACTGCCGGCTTAAACGACTCGCGTATCTCGCAAAATTTAGGCACCGGAAACTTCATAAAACTTTTCTTTAAATATCGGAAGAAATATTATTTTAAAAATATGATACACTACATACTGCTAGTATCTTACTAACATATTAAAATTAACACTTAAGTGGTAGGGGAATGCTAATAAAGAGGGGAAAATGCCCACGATGAACGAATCGAAACTTAATTTGATGTATGAATTAACACTCCTCGTTATGAAGATGATTTTACATGTTATTCGTTGATACAAGTATTAACCATTCACAAATGAGATGTGCAGAAACTTCAACAAATCATATTTCATACAAGTAAAACGCTTAAAACATCAGCCACAGATTCCTTGTTGTGTACAATTCTGACANCATACTGCTAGTATCTTACTAACATATTAAAATTAACACTTAAGTGGTAGGGGAATGCTAATAAAGAGGGGAAAATACCCACGATGAACGAATCGAAACTTAATTTGATGTATGAATTAACACTCCTCGTTATGAAGATGATTTTACATGTTATTCGTTGATACAAGTATTAACCATTCACAAATGAGATGTGCAGAAACTTCCAACAAATCATATTTCATACAAGTAAAACGCTTAAAACATCAGCCACAGATTCCTTGTTGTGTACAATTCTGACANCCAACAAATCATATTTCATACAAGTAAAACGCTTAAAACATCAGCCACAGATTCCTTGTTGTGTACAATTCTGACAACGAATATCATTAATGTGCAACATAAACCCCTCCCTTCCCCTCCCGATCATGGACATGAGAAGTGAACGGGTTAACCGCACCTTACCCAGCGTTTCCTGAGATTAAACAATGCACCGAATGTTTAAATTATGTATAAACCTGTAAGAATAACGACCGCAATTGGTTCGCAAAAGTATGCGTGTAGGGTGACACTCATACTATTTCATTCAACAAAATGTAAATACGAGAATATCAAAATGTATTTTCCGTATTCTAACTGCGACCCTTAATTGCCATGGTAATATCACATATCAGCGCTAGCATTTGAANCAAAATGTATTTTCCGTATTCTAACTGCGACCCTTAATTGCCATGGTAATATCACATATCAGCGCTAGCATTTGAATGGCCCTTCAAATATTTTTTTTAAGGTTATCGGGTACCAAATACCACCACAAATGGCTAACTCCGACTGTTACAAATTCACACAAGCACACACAATTGTAACAAACTATAACTATACAAGTTNCCACAAATGGCTAACTCCGACTGTTACAAATTCACACAAGCACACACAATTGTAACAAACTATAACTATACAAGTTTTATTCTTGTGGTACTAAATCATTTAAACGTTAATAACTCCCATAGACTTTCGTCATCAAAAATGTAATTTTGTCATAAAGCACATAAGGTTAAGTTATAATGCATATCATTAGCATTTGGTTATCTTCCAGTGTCAATTAGAGGGCATTTTGAACTGGAATATTCTAATTAAATGTATAGCTATACCCCTTAATGTCCTTACTTATCTGCAGATATATTCATATGCTCTCTAGGCAACAACGCATGTAAAATTGCACTGAACCAACCAGTACTCGCAGGAGTTGAAATCCATACTGCTCGGTTGCACCGTGAGTTTTTGGCAAGGGACAACAAAATAATATATAAAGGAATCTACATGGCCTTAAAAAAAATTGAGAATATAAACCTTGAGGAGTTATTAATGCTGATAATAGTCCTTAAATACCACAGGTGCGATATTTAAATGAAGTCGAATTATGTAAACCCACAGTCCCTCTAACATACATGCAAGCCGTCAAAGTCAGATACGTAAAAAATAACTGTTATTTCACCCACTGGGTGTATATTTTAGGGCTAACGACAAAATGCAGATTGTATTACTAGAGATGTTATAAACATCACCAGTGATAATTTAAACACATTATGGAAATTTATCAGCGTTATTATTAACTCAATACCGTCGGTGTTACAGCATTAACATATTTTGCGCTGACTAGCTGATTTCTCATTCGATGCATTATTCAGGTGGTTTCGGAAAAACGGGAAAGAAAAAAAAAAGGAGGGAGGCAAAAAACGTGCAACCACTTCCCAGTTCATTGTCAGTAACAGTATTAGCAAAACAATTTTTCTAAAATAAATTGCAGACCACTTTCCTTCATAACACGTGTAGCCACAAACCAAACTGCTCTACTGTAGTTCCTAATCTTAACAACATAAGTTTTGCCATGTCGTCGGTAGCAAAGATGCAGGGAAAATTTCTCCTGATAAATTATNAAAACGGGAAAGAAAAAAAAAGGAGGGAGGCAAAAAACGTGCAACCACTTCCCAGTTCATTGTCAGTAACAGTATTCGCAAAACAATTTTTCTAAAATAAATTGCAGACCACTTTCCTTCATAACACGTGTAGCCACAAACCAAACTGCTCTACTGCAGTTCCAGATGTACAGTACCTAATCTTAACAACATAAGTTTTGCCATGTCGTCGGTAGCAAAGATGCAGGGAAAATTTCTCCTGATAAATTATNTCCTAATCTTAACAACATAAGTTTTGCCATGTCGTCGGTAGCAAAGATGCAGGGAAAATTTCTCCTGATAAATTATTTTTACGTCGTACGCTACCTTTCATGCTGATATATATATATATATATATGTGTGTGTGTGTGTGTGTGTGTGTGTGTGTGTATTTCACACTGTAAATTTTTTTTATACTCTTACAAGAAAAATTCTTGGACACCCAGTTGTAAAAGCTGCAGAACCTATATTTGTTTTATTATAAATAATAGACTCTTGCTACAACTACATTATTGAGAAGTGGATATAAATATTTTTTTCTTCTAGAAAACAAATACGATGAATTAATAACTGATAAGGAAAAAATTATTTCTAACTTTAATTCAAGAAAAACAATACATCTTGTCAGCAAGGAAATTAGAACCCACATCCCTTGCGTATTACCCCACACCCTTAACCACAAGACCAACTTTACTTACGAATTCTACGATTATATTAGTACTGAATATTAGTAGTAAATATCAACAAATATTAGTGAAGTTATTCGGTAAAGAAGATTATATTGAAGAATCATTTATTTCATTTTAGGAGTTCTGTGTAGCTGTGAAACATTAACATTAACAGTCAATGAGTGATAGCGTCACATGTGTTTCAAACTATTTTATTATGAGTATTTAAGTACTTCTAAGTGTTTTACGTTATTAAAACTTGCAATACATTTATTTTTGCACGCAACTACACTTTCTTTACATCATCCCTAGTTTTGCACAAAACACTTATATATGGTTTAACGTTGAGTGTCCGTTATTTTGCTTGAGCTTTTGAATACGGGTCAGTATGGCACTAACATTTCTTGAGGTCTATTACAAACACGGCTCTTGTGGTTTTACAAAAGAGTAATTTTACAAGAAAATTTTTTGAAATGTTACAAACATTTGCAAAATTACACACAATTTCTCAGTAAAGATATCTAAATTCTTCTCACAATGTGCTAAAATAAAATGTATTCATTTTTAAAGGCATACATTCCTTATTTTTACAAGTTGAAGAGCTGTTGAAATTTTCACGTGAAGATAAAGACATTAGGTTGTATACAGATATGATCAGAGTATGTTTGAGATGCATCGCCGCAAGTCGTAAAATTACCGCACTTCGATCTTAAAGCGTAATTATGTTTTATGATTATATATCTCAGTATATAAATCTCTCAAAAAAAATCCTTACCTATAATTATTCTCTCTTGGTAAACTTATTTTTGTTTACATTCAGCTGACGTTAAGTCTCAGTCCATTGTGTTGGTTTCGTTACTATTAGAACAATTAAATGCATTACTCGATAGCATATAAAGAATTTTCCGTAAATATGTGCAAGTTGTACGTTATTTTCTCTAGTGTTTAAGTGTGATTATAATAATAAAAAATTATTTATTCTGAAATTAGGTTCATTTGCAACTGTTACGTAAAATTTAATCTAGTTACATATATAATCAAAGTTTCAAACACTGACACAAAGTACGTGCAAAAAAGTGCTAATTACCACATAAAATAAATTTTGGANATAAAAGAAATTTTGGATGATTATGTGGAAAATTATCGCAAGCATAACTGATATAAATGTATTCTTATTGTCATGAATGTAATCTTTGAATTGACATCACACTCAAGGAATAAGCAGCTTGCATGTTCCGGGTTTTAAAAATACGAAAGGTATGCTCGTATGAGCGTTGATGAACGTTAGATAATTTCCTTAAAATCCACCCGGCAATTAAAAAGTTACTTACAATGGAGAGGGGGAGAGGGAGAGAGAGATAGAAAGATAGAGGTAGATAGATAGGGGGAGAGGGAGAGAGAGATAGAAAGATAGAGGCAGATAGATAGAGAGAGAGAGATAGATACACAAGGCCGCGCGATAAGTCATCTTTCCAAAAGTACCCTGAAGGGATGGTTAGAATCGTATAAAACACACAGACTAAGTGCAACATCCTCTTGCAGAAGAAATAGAAGTCATACACTAGTTTTTCAGTGATGAAATTTACCTGGATATTATTGAAAAAAAGAGGGGCGGCGCTATTGTAGTATGATCTGTAACTAGATAAATGTTCTTGAAATTGATACCGATAGCAACGTGTTGACTACTTAAATTATTTTGATGCGTACATAGAATGAGCAGCATTAAATAATTACTTACGTTAAAATGATATTTCAATTTAATGAACGATTATCATTATCTATGCGACGTTGATTTATTACCAGAAATATCAGTGTTACATTCAGATCATGTCTATTAAAACCTCCAAACAACAATAATTCCTAAAGATAAACAAGAAGTTTAAATTACTACATGATTCTAACAAATATTAATTTCAATTTAACGCCGGCAGAAGCCTAAAATCTCATGCTATTAAAAAATAGAATTACGCGAAAACGCAGAATTGTTGAAGATACGACTAATTATAATAATAAGCACATTTCGCCCCTACATCTCATAATATAAAATTTCAATTGAAGTCCGAGTGTTTGGGAAAAAAAAATATCTAAGACCTAGCATAAATTTAAATATGAGCTTCTTTTGCGATTACTGCTACGTGACTATTACACGTTTAGTTGCTATGCATGGTTTCGCTGTGCGCTGTTCTTCACCAATCGTCCGCCTCAGGACTAGCATCAATCACCTCTCTCGAACCGGAAAATGACTAGTCCCCAAGCGCTAGTCACAAACTTAGCCCCCCCCNATAGTACTCGGCAAACACAAATACAACAAACGTTTATCGTTGTAAGCCTCGTCCTTTCGATAATCGTTCTACTGGCGTGTCTCATTCACATTACTTTTGTTTCGTAATTACTTTACACACACAGCACACATTTCGAGCAACCGACTGCACCATACTTACAAAAATCTGCACGGGCATAGTTCATATTTCCAAATTCCCTCATATCGTCAAATATTAAGAGTAATTGCACAACTAGCGTATTTTATTTAGAGTCTGCCTAATACCTTTAACCTAGACGATACGCTATCGATTATATTTATATACTGATCTTAAATCCAACCAAATAAGCTGGAGTTATATTCTGCAGAACACTTTTATCTTTTAAGACTTTCAGCTAACTTACTCATATTATACAAATTTGAATCACTCAACACGTCATGACTGGGCATCTCGTAAAGATACAATTCTTCTGTTCCATTTGTTGGGCGTCCGGAAATTCCATCCGACCTGATTCTGTACCTGTCNTCTCGTAAAGATACAATTCTTCTGTTCCATTTGTTGGGCGTCCGGAAATTCCATCCGACCTGATTCTGTACCTGTCGAAGCCAATTCCCGGTTAAATTCAACATTTATTGGTCCATTTCTCAACATCACTGGAGCACTCTTCTTCGTTCACGAACCCATCACTCACNTTTCTCAACATCACTGGAGCACTCTTCTTCGTTCACGAACCCATCACTCACTTCGAACGTGTTTTATGTGCTGTCCTAAGGAACTATCTGCCAACTTAGCTGACATAATACAGTACGAAACATAACTCTAGTTATATCAACGTCTTTTGCAAAGTTGAAACCACTGTTATCCCAGAAACATTATCATGTTTTTCGCTTTTGCACCATGTTGCAATAAAACGTTCCCACAAAGTTACACGTGTTTAATGTATTTGCTGTTCTAACCCTTAATATTTTTATTTAGAAACACNATAAAACGTTCCCACAAAGTTACACGTGTTTAATGTATTTGCTGTTCTAACCCTTAATATTTTTATTTAGAAACACAATCACTTGTAAATGTTACTTCAAATTTTAGCTGTGCTGGCTACAGCATTGTAAACATTTGTGAAACTTCTGCGAATACCGACACAAAAGTTCCCATCTTTATTTCCCAGTTACACCTCGGTGAAGCGATTAGCAACGGCGCCTAGTAGGTTAAGGATCACGGAATATCAGTTCAAATCACATTCATGGATTTTATTAAAATTAGTTTTTATCGAAATTGTAAGGTGTGCATACAATGTAGCCCTCAGACACAGCAGCGCAAGAATTCTACAATCTGCAACCACATAGCGCTGTAACAATGGGAAGTATCGACGAGTTCAGTGTCCTAATTGGGTGCGAACTACATAACCACTACCACAACCAACACTCCACCACTGCATTGGCTGCCTCAACATGAATATTTCGAAAAATAAATAATTACCCTATCAACGGCTGACTAAAACTTAGTCCCCTCCTCAAAATTGGCTTTACTTCTTCAGGCCTGGAATCGAAAAACTGCCCCAGCATTGACAGACATCTACAATTAACAATTAATGAAGGAGATTATTATCGATTCGTTCCGTGTTCCTTTCACCTCAAATGGATATAAATTTTGGCATAGCATAAAATTAAAAATAACTAAGAATTTACGCATTAACACAATAAACAATTGACGACTCGGGGGCACTTAGTTGTTAAAACTGCTCTCAATATGCTAGTGGTATTGTCGGCAAGAGAAAATTAAATCACGCGTCGTAGATGCTGTACTACAGCAGCGTTGGAAGTTTACATGCGGGCAAAAACAACAAATTATCTGAAAAAGCTTAACACAAGTTAAGCCTCTAGTTATTTTGTAAACTCAGATGAGAAGAGAATTCAAGATCTTACAAAAGATGTAGAATGGTAAAGAGTTGAATNTCCTCAAAATTGGCTTTACTTCTTCAGGCCTGGAATCGAAAAACTGCCCCAGCATTGACAGACATCTACAATTAACAATTAATGAAGGAGATTATTATCGATTCGTTCCGTGTTCCTTTCACCTCAAATGGATATAAATTTTGGCATAGCATAAAATTAAAAATAACTAAGAATTTAAGCATTAACACAATAAACAATTGACGACTCGGGGGCACTTAGTTGTTAAAACTGCTCTCAATATGCTAGTGGTATTGTCGGCAAGAGAAAATTAAATCACGCGTCGTAGATGCTGTACTACAGCAGCGTTGGAAGTTTACATGCGGGCAAAAACAACACATTATCTGAAAAAGCTTAACACAAGTTAAGCCTCTAGTTATTTTGTAAACTCAGATGGGAAGAGAATTCAAGATGTAACAAAAGATGTAGAATGGTAAAAAGTTGAAAGGATTATTTGTGAAATATTTTTATATTGCAGCATAGTAAAACTTAGCTGTAACAAGCTTTCTGTGTTCCAGCAAATAACAACGAATAAAGTTCTGTAATTGAATGCTTTCTTAACTTAAAATGACGTAAATTTTTTTTCTTTAATTCGCTTGGTTTAATTTGCGGATCTTCACGTATTAATAAAACATATAACTCTTGGTGGTGTTCTTGAATTCTGTGGTCAGACTAACTCTTAGTCAACCGCTGTTACATCATAATTTTTTTCCATTAAAAGTACAAAATTCGCATTAACTAAATCATTAAAAAAAAACCGGACAGCAATAAAGAGCGGTATCGTCTTAACGGAAATACCATCTTTAAAGTTATTTTGCCGTGTTTTAAGGCTTAAAAAACTTTAAAACGGCATTCTGACGAGGATGTCAGTATTCACGGCTAATTGTTCATTAATCCGACTTATTGCCTATTAAATGGTTAAATTCTGAGAAAATCGGAAAATGTGTCACATAAAGTTTTTAATCCTTTTATTNAGTTGAAAGGATTATTTGTGAAATATTTTTATATTGCAGCATAGTAAAACTTAGCTGTAACAAGCTTTCTGTGTTCCAGCAAATAACAACGAATAAAGTTCTGTAATTGAATGCTTTCTTAACTTACAATGACGTAAATTTTTTTCTTTAATTCGTTTGGTTTAATTTGCGGATCTTCACGTATTAATAAAACATATAACTCTTGGTGGTGTTCTTGAATTCTGTGGTCAGACTAACTCTTAGTCAACCGCTGTTACATCATAATTTTTTTCCATTAAAAGTACAACATTCGCATTAACTTTACTACAATTCTGAAACTAAATCATTCAAAAAAAAACTGGACAGCAATAAAGAGCGGTATCGTCTTGCGCGAAAATCCTATAAGAAATGTTACACGTGTGTGACACACACACGCGAACGCACACACACACACAAACTTAACTTCTGAATTGTTACCTAAAATGAATTTTTTTTTCAGAGTGAAAATGGCGATACAAGATGTTTTTTTATGCCATGAAAGTCCCACAGAAGTAAGTTGTCTGCTGTTCAGTTTCAAAAGTATTCCAGTTTACACATTGAATTGTAAAGAGCATCTTTCGCAGAGACGTGGCAGCGTGGACTGAATGCATCCTGTTCTGAGAAGTTTGGCCATTGGATTTAGCCAAAGAGTTTAAACTGAACGAATTTTTTTTTCTTCTAATAATCTTGTGTTTGCTTCAAAAAAGTTCGCGCAGTGTTTCTTTAGAATGCTCCATCTATGTAACATAAAATATGCACTCGTTCAAATTTGTATATCAATGTAATTAACGGAAATCCCATCTTTAAAGTTATTTTGCCGTGTTTTAAGGCTTAAAAAACTTTAAAACGGCATTCTGACGAGGATGTCAGTATTCACGGCTAATTGTTCATTAATCCGACTTATTGCCTATTAAATGGTTAAATTCTGAGAAAATCGGAAAATGTGTCACATAAAGTTTTTAATCCTTTTATTTTTACATAGCATGTTATAAAACATAGCTAACGAAATATTTACTGCTATGCGAATATATTCCAGGAGAAAATATCTTTGTAAATAAGTGGATAAAACTGCGAGTTTTAGACAGCAAGGTATTTGGCAGCTAACTGGAGAATCTGGAAAGCAAGCCAGACGTTTGGGCGAAAAACATATGTTAAACATTACATAAGTGTTGATCCTCGGTGGCCGTTATCATCAAGGCAGCATGTTCATACAACGAGGCTACACCAGCAATGGTTCGAGACCAACCTGCGGCAATTTGAACACAGAATCTCTACGTCAGTAATTCGGAACTCTAATAATTGGGAGAAACCGTTGCTTTGTGTTAATACAAACTGAAACGCAACGGCTCGCACTGTCACTGGCAGCTAACAGCTGCATTTTGGCGTTCAATTTAACTAACCGAACCTAAAAAAAACACAGCTANTCGCACTGTCACTGGCAGCTAACAGCTGCATTTTGGCGTTCAATTTAACTAACCGAACCTAAAAAAAACACAGCTATGCTACAATTTCGGTAGCATAGGCCTAGACCTACAATTTCGCGTGAAGTTCAGTTCACCAACGTTGACTGCAAGACAGCCGAGGTAATGGCTTCGGCCATTTCTCAGTAGCGAACTGACCAATCGTAACTTTTCCCTTAAAAAAAAAAACACTGTAAAAATTGAAATGTCAAATTTTGCTGGCGATAACCTCCCAGCGTATCGCGCATCTGCTCATTCGCTAAATTGATAACACATATTTGTGTGCACGATAAATTACTTTCTACCTTTGAAATCTAATGGCAATGGGGAGTTCATGTTATTATGATGGTGTGATTGGACTATGTCCATTGCCGACCATGAGGCTAAAAAGAATAAAATCGCGCGCGTGCTCAAACTCAAACACAAACACACACACACACACACACACCACCACACACAGAACTCACCAAGAAAAAAAAAGGAAAAAACCTTTATACAACTTCTTACTTTTTAATTAGGAAAAACTGTTTCCTTGTCAATAGAAAACGAAAATGTATATAATTAAAACGACAAAAAGACGAACAAGCAATTTATTATNTGTTTCCTTGTCAATAGAAAACGAAAATGTATATAATTAAAACGACAAAAAGACGAACAAGCAATTTATTATTACAAAACAGGGCAGAGAACAAAATCAAACCAAAAGAAAAGAGAACAGGATGACGAAAACGAAAACACCATAAAAGTGAACAAAACAGAGCAAAAAACAATATCAGTGGACACAACTGAAAAATTAAAACTAAAAACACATCAAAAAGAAAAACCCACAATAAAACACACGTCAGGATAAAGTATTCCTTGTCAGATTATAAAACCAAATAATTCAACGCTACGAATAACACAGGAACCACAAAAATAAGCAGAGAAAAGAATAGATAAACCAACAGAGAAAACATAGAACGACGAAAAAAAATAAAAANGGAACCACAAAAATAAGCAGAGAAAAGAATAGATAAACCAACAGAGAAAACATAGAACGACGAAAAAAAATAAAAAATAAAAAGTCTTTACGACGTAAACCTCGGACCTTAGACAGGGGAAGAAGTCCACTTTGTGACCTTGAACAATTGCAGTAGACTCTAGTAGAAGTGTCCTCTCTGTTGGTTTATCTAATCTTTTATCTGGTTATTTTTATGGTTCCTTGTTCGTAGTGTTAAATTATTTGGTTTCATAATCCGACAAAAAATACTCTCTCCTGACTTGTGTTTCATTGTGTTTTTTTTTCTTTTTTGTGTGCTTTTTTAGTTTTTATTGTTCAGCTGTGACCACTGATATCGTTTTTTTTTTTCACTGTTTTGTTCGCTTGTGTTGTGTTTTCGTTTTCGTCAACGTGTTGTCTTTTCTTTAGGTTTGNGGAACCACAAAAATAAGCAGAGAAAAGAATAGATAAACCAACAGAGAAAACATAGAACGACGAAAAAAAATAAAAAGTCTTTACGACGTAAACCTCGGACCTTAGACAGGGGAAGAAGTCCACTTTGTGACCTTGAACAATTGCAGTAGACTCTAGTAGCAGTGTCCTCTCTGTTGGTTTATCTAATCTTTTATCTGGTTATTTTTATGGTTCCTTGTTCGTAGTGTTAAATTATTTGGTTTCATAATCCGACAAAAAATACTTTCTCCTGAGTTGTGTTTCATTGTGTTTTTTTTGTGTGCTTTTTTAGTTTTTATTGTTCAGCTGTGACCACTGATATCGTTTTTTTTTTCACTGTTTTGTTCGCTTGTGTTGTGTTTTCGTTTTCGTCAACGTGTTGTCTTTTCTTTAGGTTTGNGTTTTTTTTTTCACTGTTTTGTTCGCTTGTGTTGTGTTTTCGTTTTCGTCAACGTGTTGTCTTTTCTTTAGGTTTGCTTTTGTTGTCTGTCCTGTTTTGTAATAATAAGTTGTTCGTCCATCCTTTTGTCGTTTTAATTATTTACATTTTTGTTTTCTATTGACAAGGAAACAGCTGTTTGTAATTAAAAAGTAAAAAGTTGTAAAAAGTTTTTTTTTCGTCTTTGTCTTGTTGAGTTTGTTGTGTGAGTGCGAATTTTTATTTTTATTTAGTCTCATGGCCGGCAATGGACACAGTCCAATCACACCATCATAATAACGATAAATTACATTTCTCTGTTAGATAGCAATATTTCAAAGCCTATGCGTGCTTTCAAATGGCATATGCCGGACTGTCATCGTACACACTAATTTACGTTCAGATATTTTAGAGCAACTTAAACTGGATTCCAGGCTCAAAAACATAAATCAGCGTGATCAAGACTGAGTAGTTCTTAAGCTTTGATCTTCTGTTCCTTTCCCGCAGTGGTGAGAGAACAGCGCCCTAAATTTTGGAACCAACAAAATTATCGACTCAAGTACAAAGTAGTCCTGATGGAAATATTTATACGGATTACGTTAAACGGGCGTATATATATTTTGGATCATGAATAATTCAATGCAGACAACCATGTTATATATCGCTATGTTAGTTTGCTGAATGATGCCTAAGAACTGAACCCCAAAAAAAGGCGTGTACGCGCGCAGTAATCCGATATAATCGAATGAATTAAATATGTTTTAATTACACATCTGTCTTTTAAATAAAATTCATATTCAGAAAAAAACTTGACAAGGCAAATTTTACGTGTTTCCCGGCGTAGTCATTGACAATTTACACGAATTCAGAACGATAATTCATACGAACACATAAGAATTTAAGGNACTTTAGGACAAGGCAAATTTTAAGTGTTTCCCGGCGTAGTCATTGACAATTTACACGAATTCAGAACGATAATTCATACGAACACATAAGAATTTAAGGTAAGCCACTTTGGGCACTATACATGCCATTACTGTCAAAATATTTTAGAAGCCCACGAAATATATATATACCTGCGTATGATAAACTGTTAAGTTACAAATACTCTACACAATTCCCATCGAAATTCAGAAATTTACAGAACTCATTTATGAACTTGACGTACATATCACATTTGCCAGCGGTTACGATTTCATAGCGTGATTCAACTTTAAACTGCAAAAATGTTCTGTGTAGGGTATTTTTGCCACACTACTCCACAGTTTTATAGCAAGCACTTAAAGTGCACTTGTGCCATTCCACCTCGTCTTTTATTACCTCATATTCTGAGCAGAAACGCTCCGTTTTATGACAGCTGACATTAGTTCCATTTGCTTTTTCTCCTGACTCCTCCGGTGGAAGCAGGAATCGCAGGCTGACGTTCCACCGAGAACACAGTGCCAAAGTTATACGAGATCTCCACACTTGCCTCCACCACACATTCATTTCATTCGAATAGCTTTCATTTTTTTTTAATACCTTAATATAATTTTAGCAAACCGTTACATATCGAACATGTGTAATGAACTTGCCAGTTACGAAATGAGAGCGTCGAGCACAACTGCCGTACCACTGTATTGCTCCCACCTCGGAATACAGACGTGGGGAAATTTCGCCCACTGAATGCAGACAATTTGTAAGATAAATAATCCTCGACTCGCGAAAGGGCTGTCAAACAGTGCCTCTGTGACGATGCAATGCTAATGCGCCACAATCGTCTAGCGAGACCGAACTGGTGACCGTTCGTTCTCTGTCTCCGCTATGCTTAATTTATAAGCACCGAGTGTGCAGCCATGGTTTCGAGCTTGATACGATCTTGGAGGTCCCGTCAATTTAATATTTTTAAGCGCGTAAAAGTGCGAGGAAAACACGAACAAAATTCAGCAAACGTCCGCATTTCAACGCCACATTACCACTTTAACTCAGTAACCCAGTATCTGTGGGCTGTAAACTACCACAAGTAGGATCGGTACATTTAAGAAAAGTGTAAGACCACAACCTGACAGGAACCATGATTACGGTCAGTCCCTGTGTTCAGGTGTGAACATAATAGACGACCTTAAGGCGACTTTAAAACTAACCTGTACTTAATATTGTTCTTAGTAAGCATAAGCCTAGGAACAACGTAATTTCTGTTGCCCTATTTGCGTTCATTTCACACAGCCATTAGCAATGAACTTACTGTTGAAGTCAAAATTATAAATATTAAAGAGAGAAAGATTTATAGTGAGTTAAGCTCATCCTGCTTTTGAATACTGTTATGTGCTTGCATAAGACCCTTAGAGACTGCAATTACCTCGATGAACTTTTCTGGAGCTTACAGTTATCATCCTACACAACCCCAAACCTCCTACTTAAAATTATATAACTAACAACCGGATATGAAATTAATAAAAAAAGAAAAAAACAGCATTTTTTAGCGAAGCACGCTTTACTATTTACAGAAATTGAATGTATCAAATTTTAGGAGCCCTATTCTCCGCGGGGTTGGAGTTCGCTATAAACCCAGGCCGTAAAGCCAGCACACTAACAGTTACACTACCGGAACAGCTCTTTGATTACTTAAGCATTAGTTAAAAACCAGCATGTTGCATAAAAATGTTCTAACCACATACCTAAATGAGTTGTACTTTGTGTTATTTACAATCATTCAATAAAATAAAAAATTCTATATTTAGAAACAAACATTAATCATTACACTATGTTCTTCGATTTACTTTCTGAGTTTTGCGAAGGTTACTTGATGGTCAAATATATGTCAATTCTCACAAACAGCATATACCCAGATTTTGGCGCAAAGTGAATTTAGGTTCATGATCTTGTAATTGTGGCGTTAACCTAAATTGGGTTGGTTTATTCTCAATGCCCACGCCCTCAATAGCCCTTTCTGAGAGTCAAAATGCATATGCGAAACAGAATATATAAATTCCTCCCCTGTTATATGCAACAAGTCATTCCTTAGTCTCGGTCCGTCAAGTTCGAGACTACTGGCGATGTGTAATGTTTATGTACACATTACGTCATGTAAGGATGTTTATTTTAGGCGGCTACGTTTCACGAAAACATGGCCGTTAATGTATTTATACAAATATGCACGGTTCGTAAACAAATTTTACGTCTGTGGAAACGGCAGGTTATGTTTATTTTCAAAGGTGAGAATACTTCAGTGCCGCTGCGAACCTAATTGTACAACATTTGTTGTTACACTTGACGCAAACTTACAGTGGGCAGTGCAGACTTGCCAATAATTATAAGTCCCAAAAAATTTTCAGAAGAAACAATAAGAAGGGAAGTGTTTTGGCATGATTTCCTTGGATGCCCACGTCTAAGCAAGTCTTGCACCGAAATGCACTGAACAGTGTATGTCGCCGTGAAGTCAGACGATTGGAATGCGAAATGTTTGAGTACTCAGGGTACTTCTGCATGAACAGCGCACACTAGTACCATCAACCTAAAGACATAATAATGAGGACATACGTAAATGGCGAGATCGTTATTGTAGTATAGCGGAACATAATANGCATCAACCTAAAGACATAATAATGAGGACATACGTAAATGGCGAGATCGTTATTGTAGTATAGCGGAACATAATAGGCAACTGTTAAATTATGTTAATACCAGATTTTGGTAAATAAATTATAAATCCAGATTTACTTCATATTTAATAAAAAAATCCTTAAATTACCGAAAAATATTTTTAAAAAATAAGAAATATGTATGGAGATCGAGGTACAAATAGAAAACCTGTACAAGCATTGTAAGCTGCTATGCATATAACCAACCAACTTGGTTCATCTGATGACCTCCCTTTACGTAGCCACTTTCATACGGGATNTAAGCTGCTATGCATATAACCAACCAACTTGGTTCATCTGATGACCTCCCTTTACGTAGCCACTTTCATACGGGATATCTTGATAACGATGTACAGTCCCATGCAATATTGTGTTATGTGCTGTAAGGGAATGGAAGTGGCATTCCATCGACNATCTTGATAACGATGTACAGTCCCATGCAATATTGTGTTATGTGCTGTAAGGGAATGGAAGTGGCATTCCATCGACGAGGCAAGCAAAAATGAGGAGGTAGAAGCGAGTAGGCAGAAAGAGAAACTGAGTCAACCCGAAATCGATACAAATTCAGGAAGAAACTTTCAACAGCCTCTATCAGACACAAAAACGATAACGGGTGAAGCAATTTCAACCCAGGTACCAGAAAATTCAGAACTGCAGCAATTCCGGGTGGCTGGATTTCGGTGTACCCTTACGAAGAAGAAGGAAAAAAAACGGGGCTAAAGGGTAGAGCCAGGAGCGAAAGCTCGGCCAAAGTTAGATTCCATTAGCGGAAGCGGATGGGGGCGGGCCGCGGAGCGCAAACATGGCGCAGGATCAGACGGCGCGAGCCGGAGGGCGTGTGTTTGCTGAGCTGGAGGCTCGCGGCGATATTAACCCCGCCGGCTGCCGATTCCCCTCCCGTCGCAACAACCCGCGTGCTCTGGAGCACACAGATTTCCCTACTTAGCCCCGACCGCGACGGCACTACATCCCCTCGTGAAGTACACGCCGACACGACCCCACGCGGGTGCATCCGACTGCTTGCTTGCTGCGCGCGCACTTGTGGCCGGCCGTCTTCAATATTTGCGTCGATGTTTGCCCTGGTTTGTATCAGACCGTGATGGAGAATTCCAGGCCTACTATATTAGTTTTACAATTGGGCCACTTACAAAAACTACAATACTTGATAGGCCACGATCAATACAAAGTCGTAGCTCACTTATACACACTTTATGTGGAAATATAATAGATTAATTAATACATAATTTTGTTACAAGTTTTACACTAGTGGTGATTACAGTTGATGTTAAATTAGGCAACTCCACCAAAAAAAAGTATGTATTTAAAAAAATGGTACAATATTTTCTCCGCGGACTAGTCTGGACATGTGGCCCGCGGGCCGGTAATTGAATAACACTGCACAGTAAACTGAGCATCTCTGAAATCAACGTTTCAAAAATGTCACTACCCCTAGCTGCATATATCTGTATGGACACACGAACTGACATGCGCCTAGTAAAGTTGGTAACGACGGAAAGAAACTAGTACACTGTTGTAACGTTGAATTAAAGGTGTTAGGTTAACATTCGTAAGTTTTGAAATTTTTTTTTGTCTTTTGTTTTTGATGCAAGTTAAGTGTCAGAATTAGGAAAATTGTAAAACATATATTTTTCCTAACAATATCACAGTTTAATTTGATTGACGCATGAATACAGTGATCAGGCCGACGGCAATATAAATATTTCATATGATAAAATAATACACAAAGTGCATACAAGTAGATCTTAATAAGGGCTTCCCAAGTGCTGAGTTTACCGTGAACAGGCCGTAAGTAAACTGTGAACACTGCCTGCGATTTTTTTACGTTAAGCTTAAACTCTCCCTTAGACCGCCTGACGAGTGAAATCAGTAAACTAACCTGTCGAAATCGATAATGCAGATTATGCACAGAGGCACAAATATGGGCCCTAGTTACTTTTTTCCTATCAGCTGTTTTTTATCCTGCCACCTCTTTTTAAAATAAATATTGCAATGTAAGTAATAAACACAGTGAATATATATAACCGAACTCAAAAGTTAACGTGTAAGTCTACAATAAAATATATTTATTGACTATTATTCCAAATGAGAAAGCTTCAAAAAGTGCTCACTTTACGGTGAATAGTCAATATCTTCTGTGCGCTTAAAATAACTTGATCGCCTTCAGTAATAATTATACTAGACTTTCTCGATTGCCTATNGTCAATATCTTCTGTGCGCTTAAAATAACTTGATCGCCTTCAGTAATAATTATACTAGACTTTCTCGATTGCCTATTTTGACTACAAAACTGAATCATGAGGGCAGAAAATTACACAACTAACAGGCCGAATTATTTTTATTCACATTCCACGTCTGTTACTTATACTCAAATGTTCGTAAAAAAAAATCAATTCTGTCTTGTGATTATTATACGCAGTAATTTGATATCAGGAGCTGATTCGTAAAAGACCTTGCGAATTTTTAATGGACTTGCTAAATTCTTTTAGGACAAATTATTCGGTACTACATAGTCTGAGATCTTGCAACATATGTAATATTCGTTTTCTCACTAATAAACAAATGCAAATCTGAATAAATATTACGATTCAGCCAAAGCATGTCAAAGTACAGATCTGTCTTTTTTTTTAAAACTTTTGAATCACTGAAACAAAAATTTCCACTTCTAAACTTTTTTACGCCCATAAAAACTTTTAAAATTGTCTTTGAATCCTTAACCAGCATATATGGAACACATCACAGACGTATTTCTGCACTGAGGCATACTGAAAGAATATTTAAAATTTTTCCTGTTTTTCCTCGACCTTTCTTCGCTGTAAATGTCGAAGATTCATACCAGACAATTCCACAAACAAAAGAANGTCAATATCTTCTGTGCGCTTAAAATAACTTGATCGCCTTCAGTAATAATTATACTAGACTTTCTCGATTGCCTATGTTGACTACAAAACTGAATCATGAGGGCAGAAAATTACACAACTAACAGGCCGAATTATTTTCATTCACATTCCACGTCTGTTACTTATACTCAAATGTTCGTAAAAAAAATCAATTCTGTCTTGTGATTATTATACGCAGTAATTTGATATCAGGAGCTGATTCGTAAAAGACCTTGCGAATTTTAAATGGACTTGCTAAATTCTTTTAGGACAAATTATTCGGTACTACATAGTCTGAGATCTTGCAACATATGTAATATTCGTTTTCTCACTAATAAACAAATGCAAATCTGAATAAATATTACGATTCAGCCAAAGCATGTCAAAGTACAGATCTGTCTTTTTTTTTTTAAACTTTTGAATACTGAAACAAAAATTTCCACTTCTAAACTTTTTTAGGCTCATAAAAACTTTTAAAATTGTCTTTGAATCCTTAACCAGCATATATGGAACACAGAACAGACGTATTTCTGCACTGAGGCATACTGAAAGAATATTTTTAATGTTTCCTGTTTTTCCTCGACCTTTCTTCGCTGTAAATGTCGAAGATTCATACCAGACAATTCCACAAACAAAAGAAANTTTCCTGTTTTTCCTCGACCTTTCTTCGCTGTAAATGTCGAAGATTCATACCAGACAATTCCACAAACAAAAGAAATTCAAAATAGAGGAAACTACGGACATACAATATCTGCAATGTTGATAATGAATACAGAAACATTTGCATGGCACCTTCAAGAAAACGCATTTAAATAAAAGGGCGCGAAATGTTTACCGCACAGAATGCTAAATAAAGTTATCTGACTTGCAAATTTGACGTGATAATTTGTTTTGGTAACGAATTGCGGTGGAAAGACGACCAGATTATGCGGAAATCGAGGCGCTGCCTACGAAATCGCCTTTTCCGCCATTCTATGAGCTTATCCCAATTGTTCCCAAACAGATTACAACATTTTCACTTCTCCGTGATGCGCAATAATAAAACGATGAAATGAAAATAAAATATTATAACTATTAAAACTTGGAAAAATTGCATCAATTTGTACTTCTGACTCATTTCTTATTTTTAAATCATTAGTAATCTTCAAGTAGTATATCCGGAAGAGAGGAGCGTACAATGGAAATTATATTTGGGATAAAAGTATTTGGTTATTATTACTTTTTAATGGTACTGGGAACACCTCATCGTTTATGTGCACCGATCCATCAAATACCGGCATCATTTTTAATGTAATGATATCGTAAATTGGATACCAATATCAATATCCTACTCTAAACTCATGTAGTCATTACAGCTACGAACTCGAGAAGTAATTTTGTCAAACATTAGTTATATGTGAGTCACCGTACGGAATTAGCACAATTATGGATTAAAACGCTTACAGCTAAAAACTCCTTAAAATATTTAGATGACCACATGGCACCTTTATACTAAACATTAGTTAAATACGTCGATATTAGACTGTCTTCCGGGGTCCAGCCACTTATTTTTGGTTGTGCCGTTCGTTACGTGTAAAAGGCGGCAACCGCAGAAAGAAGTTGCCCACGAGTTTGTTAATTTTTTTTTTAATTGAAGGATTAATTACAGACATATGTGCAATTCAATTGTTTATATTATGTTGGACTTTAAACATTTTTAAACCACTTAAGAAGATNTAATTACAGACATATGTGCAATTCAATTGTTTATATTATGTTGGACTTTAAACATTTTTAAACCACTTAAGAAGATGAAAATTTTCCTGTTGATAAAAAAAAACTACTCCGCGTAACTGTAATCCTTCCACATACACTAGTACAATAAATAACATCAAAGAAGTGTTGGTGGATATGGCGAGCTAAATTTAAGGGCTGATGGGTAACAATATAAGGTAACATTACGAAATTTATTTGGTGGCTGTCGTTAAATTTATTTCACATAACCAACACTTGGTTTCCTAACAAAGATAAATATTGTAGATATCCATTCTAGTACTTCGTAGCAANTTATTTCACATAACCAACACTTGGTTTCCTAACAAAGATAAATATTGTAGATATCCATTCTAGTACTTCGTAGCAACACTAAAGTTTATATAGTATTAGAAATGACATACTTGGAATCTTTCTCCTCACTACATTGTTTGCGAGACGTTTTCCTCCACAATTATATTTCATACTCTGCAGCCAGCGTTCTTCCAATAATTTCTAAATTATATAACGCTATTCAGATAATTCAATTGGCAACATAGTTTTCCTTTTACTTCAGTATTCTCATTTTTCTTTAATGAGTATGCACTGCCTGAAAATTATCTTCAAGCTCGTTTTCATTTACTTTAAAATACTAGGCTCCCAAACAAAAAACTGATAGATATCGAAGTAACTGCCTATTTGACAACTACTTTTTCTGGTTCGGGAGTTACGTTGATCCAAATGGAAAGCAAATCCGTGTTACAAAGGACAGCTCCAATCCGCTCAACCTGTGACAAAATTACAGTCCAAGGACCAGATTTCGTATAGTTTTAATGTATTCGAGCCCTTATTACAAAGTTATAAGTCTAAACACAATTGCAGGAATTATTTGAAAATACATATCAACTCGCAATGCACGAACTGCAATATATTCAAATTAGAAATAGGAAAAACTAAGCGATACGGCCCGTCTACGGAAACTGAAATGTCAGGACTTCGAAAACTATTTTACATTCCACAACCATTCCTCTAAATTCTTGGCTTCAAATTAGAATCTTACCAAAAACTCCATCGTATATATAAACAAAGCGAACAGCGAGACGTAAACTAAAGGTTCCGTAGAAGTTGCAAGGTCAAATTCCCCGTAGATTCAACAATATAAGTCCAAATCAGTGAAAATTTCACTATTTCAATTGGTTACAGCACCAACGACTGAAAATATGGTCGTTCTTNATATAAGTCCAAATCAGTGAAAATTTCACTATTTCAATTGGTTACAGCACCAACGACTGAAAATATGGTCGTTCTTAAGATTTTCCGCTGTTGAATCGGTGAATTTTTTCCGAAATACTTCCGAATAAAAAAGTGGCTTTCTTTCACTGAAAGTGCACAACTGATTACGAGTGACTTAAGTAGGCGCTGATAAAAAAAGGTGAAGTCCGAGGACAGTCACTGACCATTTTAATGCAGTCCTGCTTTAGCGTACATGCGTGTTCTATTGAGTTTGCGNTGAAGTCCGAGGACAGTCACTGACCATTTTAATGCAGTCCTGCTTTAGCGTACATGCGTGTTCTATTGAGTTTGCGTAAGGCGCAAGATCCGGCACTAACATGTTGCGAATGGTTACGATTACGAAGAAAAGACAAAATCGCTGCTGCGTCTTCTGGCAAATGTTTACATGGGGTAAGTAATTTATTATTTTTCCTTTTGTGTCCCATTGGTGATGTCGGACTTGCATCAATTGTTCACTAGTTGTAATGTTGTAAGTACCATATTTACATAATTTATTTCACAAGGTGTATTTTCTGAATTCGAATCCAAGTAGCCTATATAGTTTGGTTTCAGCAAATGCATATGTTCGTTAACTTTAATTTGTTACTTATAAGGCTTCCTGAAATCTATTTCTTTAGTATTTCGATGCCGTCGATAGTCGACACCCGTAGTCAGTGGGTTGCGCGATCGTCTTTAGCGCGAGGGGTTCGGGGTTAGAATTCCGGCGAGGGCAAGAGTGTTTTGTTTTGGTTTCTTGTTTTTTAAACGAGTTACGTACCAATTTTTCGTAACACTTTCTGTACGTTTTACAAATGATTGACAAATTTTGTTAACAAAATGGTCAAGTAATCCTATTTTGTCTGCAAAATCGATTACGTATTTCTGTAATTTTGCGTTTTGTGTTTCACCAACTTCGAAGCTGACAAATCACCAAATACAAAATTCCAAATAACCTCAACATAACTTTTGCAGATTTGATGTTAATTACACACACGGGCGAGGTTGCTGGAATAAACGAATGTGTATTGTACTTGCAATTCTTATTCTACAAAGAAGTTTACTGAAACATTCTTAACATTATGTATTTTTTAATTATATAAATTTTGTTTTAGGAAGAATATCATGCTATAATTTTCTAAATTGTCGATTTTCAATTCGAAACGTTGGTAAAACAATTTTCGAGAAGAANGAAGAATATCATGCTATAATTTTCTAAATTGTCGATTTTCAATTCGAAACGTTGGTAAAACAATTTTCGAGAAGAAAAACAATTAAAACCATCTAGGGTTTTAATTTTGAAATCATAATATTATTTATCACTCATTATGAACTCTGGTATTTTTTAAATGATTATTATTTTATTTTGTAGTTAATGCTTTAACATTTAAACTTATTCACGGGTATTTCAAACATACATTTTCGTATTGCAAGTGCCACAGGAAATCTAATTGTTTTAATTGTTTATGTTGGTATCCCGGATACATCTGAAACGAGCTTCTTTGTTCGTCGTGTCACGTATTTTCATCTTCGTTATCTTCACGCGTGGTTTTCTTAAGTGTGTAATGGCATTTTTTTATATTTTATTAAGCGAATAATTGATTTGATTATTGTATTATTGTCTGATTTGCTTCGTTAATGCGTTGTGTAAAAGTTTTCGGGCTGAGGTGGGCTAAATTATTTTAGTTTCCGATATGTATTTTGGAATGAACTGGGTTTACAGGGGTCTAAACGACACGTGGTTATGAAGCAAAACATTAGTCGATATTTTGTATTAATCGTGCCACTGTGCGATAGTAGCATTACAGTTGATGAACTGTTTACAGCCACGTTATATATTTCATCGTTTTTACCATTACCTAATGAGTAAAGCTCCAAAAAAAACGATATTGCGATTTTGTGGAAAATCTGCATTCGGACCTAACCTTTCCGTAATGGACCGTGATGTAATGCACAAGGAAAAAATATATAAATAATAGGCCTAACACATGTTTATTAAACATTTGGCGTATACAATCAACCTGATTTTGTGGAAAACAATTTTTGAAGCAAGCATTTTGAAGGTGGGCAGTAATTTTACTCTTTTAACTTCTGATACTTGATGGATTTTGTTTTAATATCAGCAGCAGCATAAGTTGTGACTCAGCATAAAAGTTGGAACAGATTGAATACAAGTTTGTAAAAGTATCTGGCTTTTTTTTTAGCAGTACAATATGCAATTCCTCATAATGCTTTAAATACACTTTTAATAGACTATAGTCTATTAAANGAAGAATATCATGCTATAATTTTCTAAATTGTCGATTTTCAATTCGAAACGTTGGTAAAACAATTTTCGAGAAGAATAACAATTAAAACCATCTAGGGTTTTAATTTTGAAATCATAATATTATTTATCACTTATTATGAACTCTGGTATTTTTTAAATGATTATTATTTTATTTTGTAGTTAATGCTTTAACATTTAAACTTATTCANTATTATGAACTCTGGTATTTTTTAAATGATTATTATTTTATTTTGTAGTTAATGCTTTAACATTTAAACTTATTCATGGGTATTTTAAACATACATTTTCGTATTGCAAGTGCCACAGGAAATCTAATTGTTTTAATTGTTTATGTTGGTATCCCGGATACATCTGAAACGAGCTTCTTTGTTCGTCGTGTCACGTATTTTCATCTTCGTTATCTTCACGCGTGGTTTTCTTAAGTGTGTAATGGCATTTTTTTATATTTTATTAAGCGAATAATTGATTTGATTATTGTATTATTGTCTGATTTGCTTCGTTAATGCGTTGTGTAAAAGTTTTCGGGCTGAGGTGGGCTAAATTATTTTAGTTTCCGATATGTATTTTGGAATGAACTGGGTTTACAGGGGTCTAAACGACACGTGGTTATGAAGCAAAACATTAGTCGATATTTTGTATTAATCGTGCCACTGTGCGATAGTAGCATTACAGTTGATGAACTGTTTACAGCCACGTTATATATTTCATCGTTTTTACCATTACCTAATGAGTAAAGCTCCAAAAAAAACGATATTGCGATTTTGTGGAAAATCTGCATTCGGACCTAACCTTTCCGTAATGGACCGTGATGTAATGCACAAGGAAAAAATATATAAATAATAGGCCTAACANCATTCGGACCTAACCTTTCCGTAATGGACCGTGATGTAATGCACAAGGAAAAAATATATAAATAATAGGCCTAACAGATGTTTATTAAACATTTGGCGTATACAATCAACCTGATTTTGTGGAAAACAATTTTTGAAGCAAGCAGTTAGGTGGGCAGTAATTTTACTCTTTTAACTTCTGATACTTGATGGATTTTGTTTTAATATCAGCAGCAGCATAAGTNAAGGTGGGCAGTAATTTTACTCTTTTAACTTCTGATACTTGATGGATTTTGTTTTAATATCAGCAGCAGCATAAGTTGTGACTCAGCATAAAAGTTGGAACAGATTGAATACAAGTTTGTAAAAGTATCTGGCTTTTTTTTTAGCAGTACAATATGCAATTCCTCATAATGCTTTAAATACACTTTTAATAGACTATAGTCTATTAAATTTAGACAAAATCTTACTAATATTATACATTCGAAAGTGTATGTGTGTGTATGTTTGTTACCACTCAGTTCCATAACGGCTAAACGGATTTTGATGAAATTTGGTATGTAGGTACTTTAAGATCCTTGAGTAGGACATATGATACCTTTTATTCCGGAAAATTCTACGATTCCTGTGGAATAACAACAAAACGTAATTCTGCAACGGCTGGGAACTTGACCGAAATATTTTTTTCCTATGGTGTCAGAGTTTATCAGGCCACCCAAGAACCTCTGAAATGGCTTAACGACTGCTATNCGAAATATTTTTTTCCTATGGTGTCAGAGTTTATCAGGCCACCCAAGAACCTCTGAAATGGCTTAACGACTGCTATGAATCGATAACAACCGGGACCGAATATGTAACGTGGCCTCCGAAGCCCGGATGCGCTCAGATGTTATGGCACTAAACNAATCGATAACAACCGGGACCGAATATGTAACGTGGCCTCCGAAGCCCGGATGCGCTCAGATGTTATGGCACTAAACGGTCACCCATCCAAATGCATGGCGCTGGGAACATTGCTTAACTTTGGTGATCAATTAACATCCCTCAGTCAAACGCGAAAAGTAGTACCTAGGTACATCGACGCTGGAAAGCGGAAATGTGGTAACTACGCGATAGTTGCACAGATACACTCCAAAACTTTACCCTTCTTGGTTATCGGGTAGAAAATATTCTCTTCCTTTTGGGTTGCCATAATCAGTTAAAAACCTAGGCCAACATAGTATAATTATGTTTTCACATAAATTAATTATATACATGTCTGCTCACCCGCACAGGGTGTCTAAAGCTTGTACGTTGACTACCGTCATGAAATGGGAATCTTCCATGCTGGCCTGCACACCAGCTGGCATACAGAATCGTGCACAAGGCAATATAAAGACTTGTACAAGACCAAGTACAGCAACAGGTATTATGTAATATCAGCTTAGGCTCCCGCCAACATGGAGCTTTTTTCCGCGTTTGAGGCCGAGAAGCACGGGAGCGATAAGGGCGACACTGCCACGAGCATCAAGTGCCCTATTGTCGCTAAGCGCGAGGCTCTGAACTGGCATGTGTTGTTCTCGTCGCACTACTTGTACGTATAGGAATTTAAGCGGTGACCATATAATTTTATTGATGATAAGTCTGTAAGAAGATTTAGTGCTAGACTCTTCAGTAGTTTTGTTTCGATTTGATGAGTATATTTTAGATACAGCGCTNGTCTGTAAGAAGATTTAGTGCTAGACTCTTCAGTAGTTTTGTTTCGATTTGATGAGTATATTTTAGATACAGCGCTCCGAAAAAGTCATTTTGGAGTACTCTGAAATAGTGTTTCAAACGTACTTGATATTTTGAAAGTATTCAACAACCCTCGTGTGTTTCAAACACTGCAACGCAGTTCAAGCACCAGGTAGGCGATAGCCTTAAGGGAAAAGTAACATAATACCTGAAATGTCAAAAATTTGTTAAAAGNTGTTCAAGCACCAGGTAGGCGATAGCCTTAAGGGAAAAGTAACATAATACCTGAAATGTCAAAAATTTGTTAAAAGGATACTGCTAACATCTCTAATTATTTTAGGCCTATGTTTTTAAAAAGTAAGAAGAATTGAGTTACCAGTAGATGGGGATATGTTAGAAAGCCATGTTGAAAAATGAGGAGGAAAAAGGCGTGTCTGATAAATTAACAGTTGCCAAGTACCACACTCTACAAAATCAGCTAAAACATCACAAGAATGTTTATGTAAACCACTTACACAAAAAAAACACACACTTTTAATCACTTTACTTTCTACATTAATGAATCACAATTTTTCCAGTTAAAATTAACCTAGCATAGTAGTTGAATCAATTGTTCGAGTAATTCACTGTACTTTCCAGGCCATACTAACCCACGACAGTCGGAAAAAGTAATTTAATAAAAATTTTAACAAATGTGCACAGTTGACCCTGCACTCATCACACTAATTCTGTCCAAAATTTTCGTATAGTACATATGGGCTTTATCTTAAGTAAGTATACATGAAGTTGCTTATTTGCTGGGAGTAGGCCTACTTGCTTACTTGTTGTGGTCGCCATATTTGTATAGTTCTTTGCGACTGTTTTAAAAAGTTTATAAAAATTAACTTAAATAGTAAAGGTGTAAATAATTTTATTACAGGTAAAAAGTTTTTGTGCTTTTTCCCCTCACGAATAGTTTGCAGAAATAGCTATGTATGTACTTATTAATACAGTAGTTGCAGTTTACCACTGTGTTTGTGTATTGTGTAAGAATGTGTATAACAAATTTTTAATACTGATGCAGATACTGTGGATGAAACTAACTTTACCATCAGGCATGCACGAGTCAGCCATACAAGTTTCTTTGAAAAAGGCATTTCCAAATCGCAGANGAAACTAACTTTACCATCAGGCATGCACGAGTCAGCCATACAAGTTTCTTTGAAAAAGGCATTTCCAAATCGCAGAATACGGATCATAAAAGAACAGTATTTTAGACGAGGACCGATGTCTGCTTGATTTTTATGGGGAAATGGTAAGTTAATTTGGTTACTTGTACGTATTTAAACATTTTATTGCTCAACATTCCTTAGCAAATGGAGGATTGGCCTGTAATATTTGTCCTATATGAGAATACTAGGGGCATCACATTTTCTTTACACTTAGAAACATAAACAAATATTTGAGTTTTAATACCTGTATTTTGTTGTTATTTTTTTTTATCATATTAACTTTTTATAAGCAAACCAGAAAAATTATTCCAGAAAATTTAATAACGGGAAGTGTGGNGAAACTAACTTTACCATCAGGCATGCACGAGTCAGCCATACAAGTTTCTTTGAAAAAGGCATTTCCAAATCGCAGACTACGGATCATAAAAGAACAGTATTTTAGACGAGGACCGATGTCTGCTTGATTTTGATGGGGAAATGGTAAGTTAATTTGGTTACTTGTACGTATTTAAACATTTTATTGCTCAACATTCCTTAGCAAATGGAGGATTGGCCTGTAATATTTGTCCTATATGAGAATACTAGGGGCATCACATTTCCTTTACACTTAGAAACATAAACAAATATTTGAGTTTTAATACCTGTATTTTGTTGTTATTTTTTTTTATCATATTAACTTTTTATAAGCAAACCAGAAAAATTATTCCAGAAAATTTAATAACGGGAAGTGTGGTCCATTGTAGCCTACATAAATAGTTATCAATATTACCTTGCATTCATCAATGTGGAAATGTATTCCATCCATGGGTTCTGAATTATTGCATAGAAAAGAAAGTAAGAATGGTTAATTTGTTCAGGAACTTTCTTGTTCGTGCTTCGGGATGGAAGGAGGGAAACAGACCGAACTAGATAGTGCCACTCGCAAACCATTCAAATTGTGCATATACATTCAATTGCAATAATTTTTTTTATTTGATGAAAGCATTCTAGTGGAAAAATGTTATGGCTAGCATCAATGCAGAATATATTTATATTAATGTTTAGAACCATCTGTATGTTTCCTGCAGCCTGTAATGGCTCTACAGCAAGTATTTTTTCCCACTAACAACAGCAGTAGGACACTTAAACATGCTGCATTAGTGTAGCACTTGGCAGTTGAATGTGCTCTCTCAAGGTCTTTCTGGTTAATGGCAAGAACCATAGCTACATGCAATGTATGGTTTTGTTCCGATTAGCATTTTTAACCAAATCTTAGGCAAAATATGATTACCTGTAAAGTTTGTCCGTAATAACACGGCCACACATTCTGTCATACATTTGTAGGGCAAGGAATAAAATGTTACACTAAAATGGGGTACATCACTTCACTGTGTCATTTTCCGGATGTAAACCGTGCTACAACTTTCTATAATGTTATGAGCATTGCGGTGGGTGTGGAGTTTTTGAGGTTATGGTTGCNTATGTAAACCGTGCTACAACTTTCTATAATGTTATGAGCATTGCGGTGGGTGTGGAGTTTTTGAGGTTATGTTTGCCTAAAACATAAACTACTCAACCGATTTATCTCGAACAAAAACAAAATTTATTCGGGAAGTGTTTAAGTACAAGCTGAAAATGGTCGCATGCATGCATGTTACCATGTAATGTGCGAAACATCCTTATATCACAGAAAATAAGTAAAATTGTTCAGTTTACAGCTGGATGCACAATCAGAACACCAAAATGTAGCAAATTAACACGAACCAAACCACCATAGATGATATCTACTTTACATGAGTACTTCACAATCTCGTTGCCGGAACATAATATGTCGTCAGGCGGCTTCATATTTTGTTGTTGCAATACATCTCGAATATTAGAGTATGTTGCCTAATGATTCAGCGCAGCCTTTAATGTTAGTAACATAAAATTTACGAATCATGGAAGGTGAAGTTGAGAACAGATGATCGAACTTTGGTATGTCAACATCTAATGTTTACTGGCACTTTATATGTTTAGCCTACTATATCTTAAAGCATCGAAACTCGACAAGCAAATTCACTGACATTATGTCCGTTGGAAACATACTCAACTTCAATGGCAAGTCAATCACTAGTAGTGTAACTCAACTTTTTGAGTCTCTGCTGCCAAACNTGGAAACATACTCAACTTCAATGGCAAGTCAATCACTAGTAGTGTAACTCAACTTTTTGAGTCTCTGCTGCCAAACACTAGTACAGATGGAAATGTAGTATATGCAGGCAAAATTAAATAACTTAATCTCAATATTCAACACTCTACCTACTTACCATGGCAAAGCTTGGAGACAGTCAGAAATAACACAATATTGTGCAAGTTGTTTGGTAACATGGTGAGAATTAAGATTACCATTTCAGCTAAGAATCGGTTTTCAAATCATAATACGACAGATTACAGGTTATCATTGAAGCCATTACTGCAAGTTTAACCATTCAAATATTTTAGAAAGTTATTATTTTCGCACTAAACAATTGTTTCCTTCTCAAAGTAGGTTTGACACCTGTGCCTAATGCAGCACTCTATTAATCACATGTTAAGTACAGTAATCTGTATTTTAACGACTGGACCAAAGTTTGGTAAGTTTGAGTTTAGTCGTTTTGTTTGTACAGGCTGTGTACAGTTGTCTGAGCACTTTTGAAACGAACCTTTGAAAAATGTCACGCCCCTACCTGCTTTATTGGGTACACTGACTGCCATACACCCTGTAAATTGGGTTACGACGGAAATAAAGTAGTTCCATATTTTACAATAGAATTTAAATGCTGCGTAAATATTTGTGAATGCTGAAATAATTTCTTTTGCTTTGGTTTTATTAATTCACATAAGTGTAAGAATTAGGACATTTGCAAAATATTTATTTTTCTACTAATTTCACAGTTTCCCTTTAACCAATACATGAATCCGGCCCATGGCCATGTTAATTTCACGTTTGTTGTTTTGTTTGCCATGGGATGTATATGTACATGTCTCTTTAAAGCCTGACTACATATTTGGATATGCTTAGGACCCTCTGATTTTCACAAAAAGATTTCATTACCAGCTGTATTTCAAAACACTAAAGTTCAAGTTAATTTCCTTGATTGTATGATTTAAACTGTTGTCGGTCTGAGGTATGTGCTTATGAATCGTCGATGTTTAGTGTCCTAAGTGACTAAATGCTGATTGGTTCAACAAAATAAGACATGTCTTCTTTAAAAAACAAGCAGCCAGTAACCAAATGAAAGCTGCAAGTGCAGACATAGGATAGTTGGATAGTATATCTATTGTGCACAAAAATATTTTTGCCAAAATCAGGGGGCCCTAGAAATGCTAATAAATTAACCTCTATTTGTACAGACTTCCCTTAAATTTTTTTACACAAATTTTTCCTAACATAAGATGCTGAAACTGAAAATTTCCAGCATCCCAACATAATCACATAGTATAGTTCAGATTTGCAGGTGTACCATAGTTTATGTTCAGTCTATCTGGTGCCATTTTAACAATTAGAAAGCAAGGTAACGTTAATGATTGCACTGGAATCTCAAGTGATCCATCACTACCAAGCGCAAGGCTCTGAACTGGTGTGTATGCTTTTCGTCATCTAGCTTTTACTGTGAGAGCTTGAGCGTGGACACATTTCACTTTGTTGCTGGAAATTTTGTTGTAAAACAAAATATAGCAGTTAAGAGCTTCAATTATTTTCACACTGAATATTGTTAAGATACAGCAGTCTGATATTTTTGGCAATAACGAATGGCTTTAAATAATGCTTGCAATATGCATAATGCATTGAAACAGATGTTTCTCACGTGTAATTTTTTGTGTGAAAACAGATTTTGTGCACCTGAAATAGTTTGTTTAAAAATCACTTATTTCAAACATGTTGGGACATAGTTTGTGTGCCAAACATGTGGCATCCTTAAAAGGGTGATACAATTTGTGTGGTTTTCCGGGTTCTTCTCTATTTATGGATTTGATTCAATTACACCCCTGCAAATTTCCAGATAGCAAATGTCTGTAGTGACTGTGACATTATTGTGTGTAGTGTCATTTGCAATGTCCATAAGCGAATTAAAAAAATTAAGGTCTCCAAGACAGATTTCGGTAATACAATGTTTTTGAATTTGGTTGTGAGTAGACAACTTGATCATAAGTATTTTGGTTGACAAAAACGAACATGGTTNGGTTGACAAAAACGAAAATGGTTTAAGAAAGCCCACGTATACACAACAGAACATCAGTAACTCTGTTTGGCTTTGATATCACCGATAAAAATTTTTTTTCGTGTTTTTGCAGTATGTAGACTATTTAGTTGGGTGCCAAGGTATTTAAAATTGGTCGGACATTTGGGATAACTTTTGGCTTGATAGATATTTGTAATGTCAAATGTGATACGCAATAATTGTGGTGGATGAATCTCACGTGGTGTATCGAAAGTATGTCTTAACCTAAAAATTGTTTGTAATTCACCAAACAAAAATTGTTAAGAATAAAACAGCTGCTATACCCAACTTCACAGCCTTTTTAAAGTTTTTATAGAATTTATAAAAATAATTTTTCATTAAATTATTACTAAATTTTTTTAAAAACCGATGTGGGAAATGGGTACGTATAAGATTTAGAATTTAGCTTTAACATGTGAATAAAGTTGTATAAAGTAATTAAACATATTTGGATTATGTATATGCAATTTCATTGTCAAAAGAACGGTGAAAAGGAGAAGGGGGTCAGAATAGACACTGAACCAAGAAAAAGATAACTATCTCATTACTAGATGTGTTTTAATTATTTTATGTTGACACGCAAGGTCATCTGTAAAATCTTTATATAATAGTGTATACTATTCTTAAGTATGGTTTCAGAGATTACGTGTGTGCCTAATTAGAAAAACAGTAATACTTATTTCTGTCTACTAGAATTTTTGTTTCAGTTGCTTTCAGTATTTCACTCAGGGGAAAGTTGGTACTGTAACACAATTCTTAAAATTATCATTTAAAAAGGGAATTTGTTTTGTGTAGAGATACTTCGTTCATACAGTTGTACTGACAAATGTCGGTGCTTTGGTGCTGCAATTCTATTTATCTTAACATACATAAAATTAATGTAGAGCTGTAAATATTAGTATCAATAAATTTCTACTTGCAACTCAAACGTAAATCATAGTACAATTGTATCTATTTGTTACATAATTGTTAAATAATCCAGCAAAAAATTTTGAAACCGGCAGTGCAGATTTATTTATTTGTACCCTTCAAAAAGAAAAGAATTTAACTGTGACTTGTGTGATATACTTGCAAACTAATATAATTTGTATGGTGCCGTTAATGGATAACCATAACACAATAAAATTGCCATAAAAAGTAATGAGCACCTAAACTGAGAAGTTCGACAATGTTGAAGTTGGAGTAAATTAAGTTATACCTGATTTTCATTAATTTTACGACTTAACAGACATTTCAGCTTTTACCATTCGATGCTGGATTGGTGCTCATTACACCTTTTCTTACTCGCCAGTGGCAAACAACGAAATTTAGCTCCTTTGAAGCAGTCTGTGATCATCTATCGAGTCCATGTGACAGATAGTATTAAATATGCTCATCATGGCCGACATCTTGAGTGTGAGTTTTGCTAAATCAATTTTCTGTCACATTCCTCATCCTAACCTATATATGTAACTCGTAGATTTTATACCAGTACTTGTATGTTCAAGGCATCATTGTTCCGTTATAACATCTGTACTGATGGTGTATCAGCAACAGTATTATGTGTGTTTGTAAATTAACTTGCAGTTATTTAGTTGATTATGGGTTTCAATATTGATTATGTGATTTTCTTGTAATATACTTCTGTGACATATTTTGTGCTGGCATTAACGCAACTGACTGTTCCGCTGCAGGATGTTACAAACCTCCAAGACATGGTTACAAAGAAGAAGGAAGCAAGCAGTGGCAATGTACAGCTGTGCATTCTCTCTGTGGGAGAGCCATCGAACCAATATTTTGTAGTTTCTGATGGCACAATCATGTCATTGGGAAGAAAATAAAATCCATTGTGTGTGTTCGATACTGTTTAAATTACATTAAGTGTGCACAACACATAAAGTCAAAACATAATTATATTTGTACAGCTGTTGTATCAATAACCGGCGTAGCCGAGTTTGTAAATAACTTAATTAGTTAATTAAGGATTTTCACTCTGATTTTATGTAATAAAGTAACTGAAGTATCTGAAATAAATAATAGACAACTACATCATTTTTTGTACTTTGTGAAATAACACAAATAAACTCCTTTTTTACACTTCTTGAAAAAATAATGTTGCAAAATGCAGACATTTTAAAAATTTCTAATTATCACTATATCAGTATCAAATAGCCACAAAAACTAGTAAGAAATGAGTCTAAGTATAAAAATGGGGTTGCATATTTTTGCATATTAACTGACATTCCCTTTATAGTTGAAACAAGTTACAACTGCTTGTGCACGTAATTTTCAGTTTCTGCAGACACATAAATGTGTGTCTTAATTTCCAGGCTGAAAATAGTAGCCTGCATGTAAGCAATATTTAAAACATGTGTGGCTTAGAGATTTTGTCTGATTTTCAGTTCATAGTGACTGATGAGTATTACTTTTAATTCCCAAATAATGCTTTGCAAAATATTGCTTGTTAAATTACTTATTATGAATACATAGTTCCTAAACAAGTTGTGATTATTTAAGTATTCATTCTCAATAGAATTTTTTAATTAATTTAAACAAGTTTTTTGAAGTCTGGGCTGTTTGTGCACTTGAGCAATAATTTGTTGTATCTGTAGCCATACGGTTATGTATTTGTCTCCACGACATTACGTGATACAGTGTACACCACATTATTTTGGTGATTGCAAATGAATCTCAAACAACATTCTTCCAAGTCACACGTAAGTACTAGGTTCNTTAAATTACTTATTATGAATACATAGTTCCTAAACAAGTTGTGATTATTTAAGTATTCATTCTCAATAGAATTTTTAAATTAATTTAAACAAGTTTTTTGAAGTCTGGGCTGTTTGTGCACTTGAGCAATAATTTGTTGTATCTGTAGCCATACGGTTATGTATTTGTCTCCACGACATTACGTGATACAGTCTACACCACATTATTTTGGTGATTGCAAATGAATCTCAAACAACATTCTTCCAAGTCACACGTAAGTACTAGGTTCNCTACACCACATTATTTTGGTGATTGCAAATGAATCTCAAACAACATTCTTCCAAGTCACACGTAAGTACTAGGTTCTACATAAATTGAAAAGTTTAATAAAATACTTTTCCCTTCTCTACTTTTTGTGTATGTATATGATAATTGAATGAACTGAGAATGTCATTCATTTGGCAATGCAGCAAATGGTGGTCAGTTAGGGGCAATTGTTGCCATGTTCATACAAAGGTATGAAAGACTCCCATATTATTTTTATTTTTAATGAAAAATTAGTAGGTAAAGAATTTTTCAGTTTAACGACATTCAAAAGACTTGGGCGGAGGAGGGGGTCTTTAAACTGAACAAGTTCTTAAATGGAATGCTGAAAAGTTTATAACTTGTGATGCTGGGACCAGAAAATTTTCATCATAAAAGTGAAAAATGTAAAACTGAGGGATTACTGTACTTTCAAAGAAACAAACGATGAATAGATGGCTGAAATATTCATTAAGAATGCTGCGTAAATTTTTACATTACAAGAGTAGCGCCGAAATATTAGTGTAGTTCTAATATGGCTCGTGAAATACAAAAAAAATATGAGCTTTTTGTGTAAATGCTGACTAAAACTTAAGTGTAGTAACTGGCAGACTGACTTAAAGTTCAGATTTCTCGGTACCACTGGATATAAATTAGATTGATATTGATGAAATTATTACAGTGGCCAAAAGTAAGTGTGACAGATTGACCACTATCATTGCTTAAAAATATACTGCACTGATCTTAGCGAATGAAGACTCATTTTCTAGTATCGCTGCTGATTAATTAGACAAATAGGACTGAAATTCCAGTGAAATTGTTGCACTGATCAAAAATAAAGTATCACTGATTTCCCCGTATTACTACTGGCAAATTAAAAACACATGACTGAAATTTCAGTGATATGGACACATTCATCAAAAATAAATTGACTGATTTCCCAGTGCCACCACTGATAAATTTGACAAATACGACTGAAATGCCAGTGAGATTGTTACACTGACCAAAAGTAAATTATCACCAATTTCCCAGTATTGCCACTAATAAATTACGCAAATAAGACCGAAATTCCAGTGAAATTATCGCAATGATAAAAAATAAATTATCACTGATTTCCTGTATTACCACTGAAAAATTAAACACGCATTACCAAANAAAAAAAATAAATTATCACTGATTTCCTGTATTACCACTGAAAAATTAAACACGCATTACCAAAATTTCAGTGAAATGGTTGTATAGAACAAAAATTAATTCCAACTGATTTCACAGTGACATCATTNTATCACCAATTTCCCAGTATTGCCACTAATAAATTACGCAAATAAGACCGAAATTCCAGTGAAATTATCGCAATGATAAAAAATAAATTATCACTGATTTCCTGTATTACCACTGAAAAATTAAACTCGCATTACCAAAATTTCAGTGAAATGGTTGTATAGAACAAAAATTAATTCCAACTGATTTCACAGTGACATCAATNACGCATTACCAAAATTTCAGTGAAATGGTTGTATAGAACAAAAATTAATTCCAACTGATTTCACAGTGACATCAATATAAATTTGAAAAATAAGATGACTGAAATGGCAATGAGATTATTGCACTGACCAAAATAAATGATCACCGATTTCCCAGTATCGCCACTAATAAATTAGACAAATATCACCGAAATCCCAGTGAAATTGTCGCACTGATTAAATATAAATTATTGCTGATTTCGTGTATTACGACTGAAAAATTAAACACACGTCACCAAAATTCCAGTGAAATGGCTGCATTGAACAAAAATAAATTATGACTGATTTTCCAGTACCACCACTGATAAATTTGACAAATACCACTGATGCTTCAGTGAATGTATTGCACTGATCATAAGTAAGTAAAGATTAATTTTTCAGAATGACTACTGATAAATTTAACGAATATCACTAAAACTTCAGTGAAAATATTCCAATGATTTACCAGCAATGTCTTCCGATAGCATCAGTTATTATTTTTCACANCACTAAAACTTCAGTGAAAATATTCCAATGATTTACCAGCAATGTCTTCCGATAGCATCAGTTATTATTTTTCACAAACTCATTTAGCTACAGCTGGCTTCTTCACAGTTGCGCGTTTCTGACCAATTCAATTACTCAGATTCCACGCCTTTTTCCACTAAAAAGTGGCTAAGCTTAAATCTCACATAAGATATCTGTCCTTGATATTTCCCTATTTTTTTAGATGAGCTGCAACCATGGATACACGATTTAAGTAAAAAATAAAAAAGGTAAATTTAATAAAAAATAAGNACGGGAAAAAGGTGATTTTTCACCGATTCGAATTTAGAGTGTATTCTATAGTGTCCTTGATATTTCCCTATTTTTTAGATGAGCTGCAACCATGGATACACGATTTAAGTAAAAAATAAAAAAGGTAAATTTAATAAAAAATAAGTNTTTTTTAGATGAGCTGCAACCATGGATACACGATTTAAGTAAAAAATAAAAAAGGTAAATTTAATAAAAAATAAGTAAAAGTATTTTGACCTGAGTGGACAATAGAGAAAACGTAAAGAAATATGTTGACCACGAACAATAAATTATTCCAAACACCGGAAAAGCATTCTCTATTCTACATGGAAGTTGAACATGATATTAATTCACGTTTTCGAAAAACTGGGGACTCTAGTGCAGCGAAGCTAGTACCGATAAATGTGTGTAGCTTAAGCTGCGGTTAAGTTGCTTAGTAGTGGAATCAGAGTTCACATCTGAATAACTATTTCGAGATATTTCTCCTAAATGCACGTCGTATTTTAAATGAGCTCAAGACCTACGACAGGGGGTTGAGAAGACGCCACAACTATGCCGGATTTGACTTGAAAGGGAGAAAAAAAAAACTAACCAGTAAGCATTATCCCCGGCGCAGTTGGTCGGTACTGCAATCGCTAACTTAAGATTCTAAGTCAAGAGAGCTAACAACAAGAGAGACAATGGAACATGACCTTGGCACGCTGGGCTGACGTATACGAGGTGGTTTAAAGCCAATCAAGATACACTGCGCAGAGCTTCCTATTTCAAATATACGAAGTAATCTTCTTTTACAGCTTAAATAAACGTGAGCCGAGTAAGTAGATATTTCTTTCACAGAAGAACATCTTGTGATGCACGCAAGATTNCGAGTAAGTAGATATTTCTTTCACAGAAGAACATCTTGTGATGCACGCAAGATTTTCATCTGCAACGTACTTGAGCGATACGTCTACTTTAACGCTGTGATGTGGCTAGGGCCAACTGAACAGTCACATATCGCTTGAGCTACACTGAGAAAAAGGTTTTGTTGAGCAACACAACATTTGTTTGATGTAACCAAACTATCTTTTTGTATGGAGGTAATAAAATATTTTGTTGCTGAACATAANCAACACAACATTTGTTTGATGTAACCAAACTATCTTTTTGTATGGAGGTAATAAAATATTTTGTTGCTGAACATAAATCCTGTTTTTATTATTTGTTTCAACCAAACGTGTAAAACTTTGTTGGTGCAACAAATATTTGTACGGCTGTATATATATATATATATATTGGAGTTTCTGTTATAAAAAAAATTAAAGGAGCGCCCAGATTCGAACGCAGAATGCTTTCTTTCGAACGCTACGCCCCAGTGACCTCGACCAGGGTGACTGTAAGAACAGTAAGTATACTACAATAGTCACTAAGTTTGTGAACTGGCGCCCCGAATGTAGGCAGCCACGCGCCAAGCTCACGGTCAATATGCTCGTGNCAACACAACATTTGTTTGATGTAACCAAACTATCTTTTTGTATGGAGGTAATAAAATATTTTGTTGCTGAACATAAGTCCTGTTTTTATTATTTGTTTCAACCAAACGTGTAAAACTTTGTTGGTGCAACCAATATTTGTACGGCTGTATATATATATTGGAGTTTCTGTTATAAAAAAAATTAAAGGAGCGCCCAGATTCGAACGCAGAATGCTTTCTTTCGAACGCTACGCCCCAGTGACCTCGACCAGGGTGACTGTAAGAACAGTAAGTATACTACTNATTCGAACGCAGAATGCTTTCTTTCGAACGCTACGCCCCAGTGACCTCGACCAGGGTGACTGTAAGAACAGTAAGTATACTACTATAGTCACTAAGTTTGTGAACTGGCGCCCCGAATGTAGGCAGCCACGCGCCAAGCTCACGGTCAATATGCTCGTGGACTGATCGCATAGTGTCATTGTTGTGCACTACAGCAGGAAGGTTGCATGACGGGCAGTTGCGTGCACGTGATACAGTGTAAGCGGAATAGCGGCCTGAGTTGCGAAGGATAGATGAATGCAAGCGGCGGAACAGGAGAATGTCTTAGTTTGAGCAACGGGCAAACGTATGGTTCTGTCAGAAGTTAAGACAAATCCCCTAACGAAACTTTTCAGATAATGAAACACGTGTACGGCGTCGAGGCCACCATGTACCTCAGTGCTGTATTTAAGTGGCACCAACGCTTTACGCAGAGGAGAGACAGTTTGGAGGGTGATGAGCGTACTGATCGGCAACGAACGAGCCGAACTGACCGCAAGAAGGAAGAAGTTGCAACGTTGATAAGTGCCAACCGTGCCCAAACAACCTGCATGTCGTTCTGTGTTTGTCTAAGAGGAACTGCCACGGTAATAGGTCACCGCGTTTCCAATCCCTCCATACTCACCTGATCGCGCACGGTGCGCTCGCTCTCGCTCTCGCTCTCGCTCTCGCTCTCGCTCTCGCTCTCTCTCTCTCTCTCTCGCTCCTCTTGAAAACCAAACTACGCATCCATAGATTTCATTCGGCCGAGGAGATAATAACTACCACAGGAGAAGCCGTACCGGGTCTTCCTGCCAACATCTTTCAGCTGTGTTAACAACAATTATACCAACGTCAGCAGACGTNGGAGAAGCCGTACCGGGTCTTCCTGCCAACATCTTTCAGCTGTGTTAACAACAATTATACCAACGTCAGCAGACGTACATAGTGGCCAACGGTGACTATTTCCAGGAACTATGTGTATCTGTATAAGTGAACGCCGTGGTGGGTGGCTACCGATACTCTGTTATTATCGTTATTGTAACAGAAATCTTAAACTCTCTAACTGTAAATTCAAACGTAGGCAATCAAATGGCCAAATTACTTTTCAGCCATCCAAATAAATTTCGATACTGAAACACGCTGATTTTGTTGCCGCCGCAAATTCTGTACCACTAGACATATCAGTTTGCTTCAGCTAACCAAATTCTTATCTACTCCAAATGAAATGCCAATTTGACTCTACAATGATATTTATAATATTTACGACAACCAAATATAATAGTTGGACATATTTGTAAAACAGTTGCATGTACTAAATAAATATATATATATATATATATATATATAGATGATGTCGCAACAACCAAATAAATGTTCGGCTCAAACATTATTTTCAAATGTTTTATTTGGTTCAAAGGAACGGATCCATATGTTTGGAGCAAGAACCGATTAGTTGAGTGGACGAAATATTGATNTGTTTTATTTGGTTCAAAGGAACGGATCCATATGTTTGGAGCAAGAACCGATTAGTTGAGTGGACGAAATATTGATCAAGTGTAAACAAATACTCTTCAAATAAATGTTTGGAATTAAGACAAAATATTTCAGAGTAGTCCCCTGTGTTTCAAACACAATTCTAGGCTAGTTTTCGTCTCAGTTAGACTGAATGCTGAATTAAGAGTCAATGTTTCTCAACATCTTACTACAGAACAGTTGAGTTAGCAGCGAATAACGCAACTCCGTTCACAAGTACACTGTCGTGTGTTGCAGTTCACTTGTAAAGCGTCGTACGAGGCACCGTGGCGGCCGGCTTACAGACGTTCATCTGCGGACAGACAGTTCCATTTATACAGGCCGCGGCGCTCGCCGCCATAAGGATATTCCCACAGCGTCTTTACGCCCATTCCCCTTTCCTGGCTGGAGGGGAGGGGAAGGAATTCCCCCATCGATCAGGACCGACGGTGGAACTCGATAGCCCACGCGGGAGAATGGAGCGAGGGTGGTAGGGAGGGATGGATTGAACCCGCCCGAGTGGCGCCGAAAGGGTGCAGAATGGCAGAACGATGGTCCAGACAATGACGAATATATCACCAGGGCAGACGAGAATAAGATGGCCGTTTAATTCGCGGTTCGTAGAGCTGCCATTAATTACATTAAGTCACGAACGTCCTTGGAAACGCAAATAAAAACACCCTTTCTATCACGCATCAATTCCTCTGAAAATTAAGCAAAGAAAAATGAAGCAGAGAAACTAAGATAATGTTAAGAGCGCTAATACATACTTTTGAAACGTTCGTCAGCAGCCAAGGGATCCTGGCAATTTATCTATGTGGTTGGAGAGGGGTGGTGGTTCAAAACCGATCCACAACATGACTGAGAATACCGGTACGCAAGACCTAATACAGTTCATCCATACATGCCACTAAGGAATTTGTCGGTCAACAACGTATCCAATTTTCATTTTTTGAGAAAAAAAGGTAGTGCGCTTGTAAACTCGAACCGAATGTAGTTTTGTCATCACGAAAAGAAAGTGAGCATAAAAATTATACCATAAATTTATGTACGCGCGTTCTTAGCTTAGACGCATTTCATCCGGACATGAGTTAGGCCTACGTTTCAACAAGACTCCAGTGCAATTCGCAGTCCACAACAAATTAAGACTTTTTGTACTCGACAAATAAAACAGTTACTAAAAATCCGTTCGTCACAGAACACTTTCACTTGTCGAACTCAAAAAGTCGGAATTTATTATGACTACACTTTATACAAACTGCCACGGTGAAAAATTAACCATCTGTACACGTCAGAAACGCGAAACGCTACACACAAGGGCTGAGCGTCTGTTCCATTAACTCTACACTTCTTAACTATCAAAAAAAAAGAAGGGGAGGGGGGCGAACTAGACTGATTTAACTAGAGCGAGCTCGCCACGGAAGTACCCCCTAATAGTGTCGATTCTACAAAGCATAATCGCATACAAACGCCATCAATGTCAAGGAACCATACTTAGTTTAAAAAATACCAAAACAGACACACAAACGGTCTGAAACTGCGAATGATAACAAAGAATCAACAACAAAGATCTAAAAATTGGATGTTTCATATTATACCGATACACTCTAGGGTTTGTATTATCACGATACGTTAAGATCCATGTATCACCAAATCCAATAACAAATATTCGTTTAGCTGGTACGTTTAACTGATTATCTTTCGTTCAAGAAATGTCTTGTTATTCGGCTAGAATGTGGCGGTGCACAATCATGTATAAACTACATGCGACGTACATCATGGGGAACGTCTTCCAAAAGTCCACGTAACTGGTTTGTGAGGAAATTATGTAAGACTGACCTGTTGACCTCCCAACAAGAAAAACGGGTCCAATTAGACTGTCGCCAAGTATTCCTGCCCAGTGGCGGCTGCTGAGTGAGGATTGTATGACGCAGTCCTAATAAAATCACCCAACACACCTCTACGTATCTGCTTCTCACAAACTTATACTACACAAAGCGGAAGTTATTGGCCAGCCGATGTTTTTGAGATGGGTAAGAGAAACCATTTTGTAAATGTCGATTTTTGGAGCCGAGGATTCTTCGCCCAAAGTGGATGGATCGAGTATGGATAGATGCGATGTCATGATTTACAGGTGTGCACTACATGCTTGTACGTTGCTCGCATTTCCGCAGGTTGTTGAACACATTTTAAAATAATGCTTTTATTTCTTCACGAGAGTGTTGATTTGTAGTTAAATCATAGAGCCGTGCCATGACTCCATCGAACGTGTAGGTATTAAATGCAAAGGAAAAGTAAAAGGCTGTAAAAGTAGCAGTTCTCACATCTGACGATTCAGTTTCTAATGAACCAAATATTTAGCATAGGAAACGAAGATATTAAAAGTAATGATGTTTATTAAATAAGTATTTTTTCTGGCTCTAATATTTGGGTTTGAACAAGCAGGCAAGAGGTACATGCAAGTGCGAATAGCACCTCCAAGAAGTGCGCTTCTCCCAATTCAAGGACGTTCGCAATGAGTGTGTGTGCTTGGAGAGCAAACGTGAATACACACTCGTTCCCGCAAAAATTTTCGTTTTCGTCCAACCTATTTATAGTGACTTAATAGTGACGTGTAAAGTAGTAAAACGTATACAAACCAACAGAGCTCTCCCCCCTTTTTTTTTCCGCGTTATAACTTTGTGGTGTTATGTGTTATAAACTGTGTGGCACTGGACCTCCGCTCATCCGACACGCCCTTCAAGACTCTGCACCAAGAGTAAACATGTAACACACTGGTGGCTTCATTATGTTTGGTCCAGTTGAACAGGAGATGGGTTCTGACCATGGCGGTGACCATAGAGAAAATGCGATCTGCTCAAGTATGTATATGACTGAAGTCTAGATGGCGTAGTTTTATAACGTGAAATACAAATCAAAACTAAATGTATTAAGGCGTAGTCAAAATCGGTTTTATTTAAACACGGTTGTATGATTTCCAGTCAACTGGTATTCCATAGTAAAGCTACACTTGCAGAAGCTTCCCGTACATGATTTATTCATCACGGGTTCCATAAAAAAAGTAATTTGTAATGATCAAAATTAGGATTGCCACAGCCATCCCAGCTTCAAAAGTAACTCGCCGCCACTGTTCCTGCCAATTCAATTACAGTGAATTGTTTGAGCCATGGTTTTTTTTCCGCTCAATAATGAGAGTTATGACAATTAACGATTCCATATTTGGTTAATCCAGTATCGGGGTGAAATAATATAGTGGACAGAGAAGACGGATCACCGACATTTATCTCCAGAAAAAAAATTATACAAAAGTTGACTCTTGGAAGAAAATTATCATCAAGTGCCGGTATTGGCTGGACATGGTACGGTTAAAGCAGTNAATACAAAAGTTGACTCTTGGAAGAAAATTATCATCAAGTGCCGGTATTGGCTGGACATGGTACGGTTAAAGCAGTTTTTGTCGCAAACTCTCTAAATTATAGCGTGTCCAGCGTTCTGTACTGCTGCTTCGGGTGCTTAGTGCCAGCAATTCCTCCAACACGCTGCAAAATTCGCTCCGCTTCGAACAGTAACGGGTTTGCCACCATCTGACGCACGTTCTTTAAATTAACCTTTAACTCGTATGCGTTTATCTAGTAGCTGGAATGTTTTCGTGTCTGTAAGATGACTACTAGCGAAACGAACCGCATATACACGTCTTATTTATGCTGCATTATATTCTGCGAGTCGCATCAAATGCATTTCTGCCATTTCCTGGTCTGAATAATTCATTATTACGTCCAATTCACAGCACAGCATCAACAACTCTTGTCAGGATATGAGTACAGGAATAATCCATTACGTACCTAGAAAACAGGTCGTGGGAGGTCGAGTATGTATCGTAAACTAGGAAAAGAGGTCAAATTAGCTACATGTTTCTATTAACTTCTTTCGTGGTTTTAGTATCTTCTACCCACCGGTAAAGATGGCTCCAAATGTTACGAAACATCCTTTGTGTGTGCATATATAAACTCACTAACATAATGTAAGTCGGAACACCATCTAAAAACTCTTCCTACATATTCCTTCCTAAAAAAACTATTCGACGTGTATTCAACATANGTAAGTCGGAACACCATCTAAAAACTCTTCCTACATATTCCTTCCTAAAAAAACTATTCGACGTGTATTCAACATACGTTTTAAAATTATTTCTACAGACGGTACTCTCTCGTGAATGTGAAGCCAACACACAGGTTTAGTGTAAATATTACAAAAAGTATTTAATGGATCAATGACATTCAGGATCATGTATAGTTAAATGAATATATGCAACCAAAATGTTGTCACAAAAATAAATAAGGGTTGCAACCCAGTTGTCTCAAAATTTCGTGATGCAGAAGCTTAATTGATTTCCAATAACCGATTAAAAATAAGCAAGTTAACACTAACGGAAAAGGTCGTCTTATGTAATCACTTTAAACCCAACGTTTTCGAAGAATTCGTGCATAACAGTAATCGCACAACACCTCGAAAACTGTGATAGGGGTGAAACAAGGTGAGAAAGCAATGGGAGTACTTAGAGAAAAACCACCGGCCAAAGGCAACGCCCGCCACGTTCTACACATGCGAAAAGCGAGTATAATCGCAGCAACAGTCTAACTCGGCCGGGAAATGAATTTGGTTCACTGTGGAGGGAGGCGAGTAGTCCAACTAATACACCACCGCAAAACCGAACGGCAGTCATCGAGAACTCAACACCTCACAAAAAGTTTGGAATATAGCCTACATAAAGAAAGCAAAAAAGTACGGAGTAAACATAAAAAGAAAGCACAGTAATTAGACGTGCCAATGGTACCGACACAAAACAAGACATTCAAAGTGTTTCTAACACAACGAATTTTCCAATATAGACAAATAAAAGCTTAGGAACAACAAGATTAACGTAATGGTGTCTCTGAGTGGGGAGGGTTTCTTTCTTCCCACTGCAGCCTAGTACCGTGTATGGGCTCCATATGCATTGTACAAGTCCTTGATACGCCGTGGCATGCTCGTAATCAATGTGTTGATGTAATCTTCCGGAAGTAGNGTAAGTCGGAACACCATCTAAAAACTCTTCCTACATATTCCTTCCTAAAAAAACTATTCGACGTGTATTCAACATAAGTTTTAAAATTATTTCTACAGACGGTACTCTCTCGTGAATGTGAAGCCAACACACAAGTTTAGTGTAAATATTACAAAAAGTATTTAATGGATCAATGACATTCAGGATCATGTATAGTTAAACGAATATATGCAACCAAAATGTTGTCACAAAAATAAATAAGGGTTGCAACCCAGTTGTCTCAAAATTTCGTGATGCAGAAGCTTAATTGATTTCCAATAACCGATTAAAAATAAGCAAGTTAACACTAACGGAAAAGGTCGTCTTATGTAATCACTTTAAACCCAACGTTTTCGAAGAATTCGTGCATAACAGTAATCGCACAACACCTCGAAAACTGTGATAGGGGTGAAACAAGGTGAGAAAGCAATGGGAGTACTTAGAGAAAAACCACCGGCCAAAGGCAACGCCCGCCACGTTCTACACATGCGAAAAGCGAGTATAATCGCAGCAACAGTCTAACTCGGCCGGGAAATGAATTTGGTTCACTGTGGAGGGAGGCGAGTAGTCCAACTAATACACCACCGCAAAACCGAACGGCAGTCATCGAGAACTCAACACCTCACAAAAAGTTTGGAATATAGCCTACATAAAGAAAGCAAAAATGTACGGAGTAAACATAAAAAGAAAGCACAGTAATTAGACGTACCAATGGTACCGACACAAAACAAGACATTCAAAGTGTTTCTAACACAACGAATTTTCCAATATAGAAAAATAAAAGCTTAGGAACAACAAGATTAACGTAATGGTGTCTCTGAGTGGGGAGGGTTTCTTTCTTCCCACTGCAGCCTAGTACCGTGTATGGGCTCCATATGCATTGTACAAGTCCTTGATACGCCGTGGCATGCTCGTAATCAATGTGTTGATGTAATCTTCCGGAAGTAGGTCCCATTCCATCTGGGCAGCTCTTATGAGATCTGGAAGTGTTTCTGGAGGTTGTGGACGATTATAAACTGCTGTTTTCAACTTGTCCCAGGCAATTTCAATGCGTTAGTGCGCTCTCTGTTGATCACAAAAGAAGTACATAACTCCCACTACCCAAACTGCCGTATCGCACAATATTACAAAATTTCGTGAGGTGTATATTTCTTCGCACTTTTCCACCAGGTGCATGTTTGAAAAACTCGGAACAGTTAACTCGTTCAGCAACCGAGTCCACAATCGTGGACATGTTGCACATTACAGAACTGGTCATAAATATCATTACACAGCAAGGCACCAATGCCCAGTCTTTCTTGTGGCTAACCTTATTTGTGGAATTTCCCACACCTCTTTTACATTATTGCTTATATCATCAAGCACGCAGCACTGTTCACTGGTTNTCTTATTTGTGGAATTTCCCACACCTCTTTTACATTATTGCTTATATCATCAAGCACGCAGCACTGTTCACTGGTTGCAAGAAAAATGCTGACCACAAGTACACCATACGCCAATAAATTTGCGTGATTGCAACCCTTGAACTCTGAAATTAACGTGTGATCGAACAGGTTAAACGATGTCACTACACGAAAATTTTCACTTTCGGGTTTAGTGCCACAAATACGATAGTTTTACCAAAAAGTGATCTGACACACTTAGTCTGCTGTAAGCGTAATGCCGAAAGGTCACAGAACAGTAGACTTCTCGCCATACCGCGTAGTCAATGCGGAAGGTTTCAGCACCAAGGAAAATCTTGGCTCGGCCTCTGTTGGCAGCGCACTGTCGACCAGCTCAATAGCAGGCAAGGCACAAGAGCAAAGTAATAACGGGGCATTAAGACGTGCTCGGTCAACAAGCAGAAGAAAGTGTTTTATCGTCCCCCAATGCTTGGCAGCGGGAAGGGTTGTCATGCTGTGGCTTGGGAAGGGGGAAGCAGTAAATCCCGCATTGTGCGGAGAGGCCCGTCAACCCAGATGAATGCCGCGGCTTCGGACAAGAATGACCGTAGACAATCCCGTTCTTATGGAGCGCTGCAAACCTCTAAATTACTACCAAACATCAAACATTTGCCAACACAGTCATCCATAAGACATGTCACTGTCACGCCCATGACTACATGCCATTTTCTTTATAAATCACCGAATATAAAACATTTAACAAACTATATTAAGATACCAAAATNCCCATGACTACATGCCATTTTCTTTATAAATCACCGAATATAAAACATTTAACAAACTATATTAAGATACCAAAATTTCAGAGTGCATGAAATAGTGCTACAAAGAAAAGAAATTTAGAAAACCGTCGTGCAATGCAAAATAATAATACTTCGAAAATTCAAGTAACTTCGCATTGCACGAGGGTGCATACACGGGCAGAACTACTCGTACATATGATAGAGTGTAGTAACTTCCGACACACTTCTTCGTGCACAAAAAGGTTTTTATAAGCGGCAGTTTTAAATGTTTTTACAATTGTTTTTGTTCGAATGAAACTATGTTGGGCGCAGAATTTTTGTGTAGTCGTCCCCAAGTAGTATTGTCACACCCACATCGTATAGGCTGATTATGAAAAAAGCCGTACATTTCAGTACACAGAACTGTATTGCTGAGGTAAAGAACAAAGACATTAATGTACAATCTCCCCGTCCATAACAAATAAATACATTATAACATACGAAAGCCTCTTTTGTGAACGAAACCCGTGCATTGTTATACGGCAAAAGTTACCACGAGTCCGGAGCAGAAGGAATATTCAGTGTGTTTACGTGTTAGAGAAGTGTTGCTCCATTCAAAAGAGAAAAGCTATCACACGATTTCTGTCAGCTACACTACAGTAGCAGCAATAATTAACAAATACAAGGAGACTGGTAAAATAGAAAAAAAGCGCTTATCTGGACGTCCGAAAGTACTTACAACCCCAGAGCGTAGACGANGAAGGAGACTGGTAAAATAGAAAAAAAGCGCTTATCTGGACGTCCGAAAGTACTTACAACCCCAGAGCGTAGACGAATCGTCTATGTTGGGTAGAAGGAACCCTATGAAAGTGTCGAATCAATAGCTTCAGACATCCAGCAAACGTCCAACAAGAACGTTAGTGCTCACACTGTACGGGAAGTTCATATTTTGAATCAAAGTTCTCTTTGTTCGGATCAGAGGGAAATAAGAAAGCTAGACTCAAGTCTAACACAGAACTCCAATACAAACACATTCTTCCAACCGTCAAACACACAGGAGGTGCTGTAATGGTTTTGGGATGAATGGCGGCTTCTGGAGTTGGAAATCAAGCTGTAATCCATGGTACACTGGGCTAAACGAAATACATCAAGATGTGACCCAGTAATTTACACGATACTGTGCAGAAATTTGCACTTTCTGGGGCCTTTAATTTCCAGCATGGCAGTGACCCACCGCCGTGCAAACCCTAGAGTGGTTAATATACAAAAATAAGCGAGCGCAAAGCGTGTGCCGGGTTTGTCCGTGCACACCTTACGGGCGGAAAAGTTTTTTCTATTTTATATTTTAATATCTTTATAAAATACGGTTTACGTCTTTGATGCGCGAAGTGACTCCATATATTTTATTGCATTGTATTTGTAATGTATAGGCCTAATGATTAATATTGAATTTTAAAGGTTGTACTTTTCAAACCTAAATTTTGTTTCGTAGAATGGGACAATATACATGCCATGTTCTTGTTTTCGTGGATTGAATTATTTTAAGTAATACTAATGTAACTTTTGTAAATGCCTAAGCTAAGTCAATAATTTAAATTATTGTATTAATTAATCGGCTTTATTTATTATTATAAAATTTACAAATTTCTACAACTTTAAAAATTTAGTTTTGNTTATTGTATTAATTAATCGGCTTTATTTATTATTATAAAATTTACAAATTTCTACAACTTTAAAAATTTAGTTTTGGTTTCCATAAATATTTTAGGAAATTATAGGGAAATAGGGTCTTCTAATAATATCCTTTTTGGGCACAAATTTTGCGTGCGTAATTATCACTATTTTAAAATTTAAAATCAAGAGTTTCCCGAGGGGAGAAACCCTCCGACCACCAGCTCTCCATCGGCAATTCTCTAACTTGTGGCACACCCTAATGATGAAGGCTGCGCACATTTATGTATACAGTGTCCATGAATGATTCATACCCCACAAGAGATATCCGATTTGAACTCACTTTAGCATCCGCAGACGTATCTCGAGGTAAGCTGTTATAAATGCTAAGGTTATGCACGGACTACTAAAATGTGATTACTAGCCAAATGTGATGTGTTGTACTGTATGTAACAATGCTTTCTTAGTATTGCCGAGATAAGTTTGTTTGTTATAACACATTTATTTCTTTTAAAAAGTATATCTGGGTCAGGTGCTTCAGTTCATCATAAAAAGCCTGAATACTACCCCCGCCCCCTAAAACCTCTAAACTTATAGCAAAAAAAAAATTAAAATTTTAACTTCTAAAATGTATTCACTATGTAGACTGGAACACGAAGTACAAAGGTATCAATATCGTTTTGATACGCGAAATCACGAAAAATCACGAGGTAAAGTGTCGATGAGTGAATATGATTTTAGAAAGGAAAATGGTAGTTAACTTTTACGTCATCCTTAATATCATCTTTATTATTTTTTTTTTTTGCAAAAACCAAACACTGGCATTAAGGACGTGGTTTCTTACTTACTGCCACAGGAGCACACATTTGCCAACTGCATACCATTAACACCGTACCTGGAACAAAAGGAGAACGTAATTAGAAACATATTATAACAAAAAAAAAAAAAGAGGAGACAATGGAACAGATTTTTCATAACAAAATAACATACCACTTNTTAGAAACATATTATAACAAAAAAAAGAGGAGACAATGGAACAGATTTTTCATAACAAAATGACATACCACTTTTAATGGCAGCAATTACCAAAGCTGTAGTTGTAAGTGACATTTAATTTTATAAAATACGTAATTTCCAAACGTGGATTTTTGTTGGAATGAAATTGTTCTAAATTTCAAGTTTGCTTGACGCTCTAACCCGCCAGAAAGTTGCAACACAAACACGTGCGCGTACTAGGAATAATGTACATAGTAATTTCCCCGTTTCTTTCTGAGGATGCAAAAAAAAATGGACAACGTGTAGTTGGCGTGTACCGCAACACTATCAGGAGGCCTAATTGTAAGTTTTACTGTTATTACCGGCAATCTCAGACACTTTACACAAGAACTGTTCGTTAAGTGCATGCGCGCGCACACACACAGACGTACATACACACACAAAGAAAATGCAATAGTTCCTGGTACCAAATATATTTTCTCGGGGAGTATGTGTTTACGTTGAACAATATTTGGTTAAAGGCGTTGTCCACGAAAAAAAATTCGTTATTTTATATTTGTACCACATACTGTTCAACTTTTAGACATTATCTGTCAATACTCTTCCTTCAGATAAAGGTTTTTTTTTCGATAGCATGGTTTTTGGAAAATGACATGGAAAAGTTAAGATTACGACTGTTTTTGTAATATGCAAATAAAATAAACCAAACTATTTGCAGAAAATTTAACATGGGCAACTGGAAGGCCACCTAAATGCATTGGCAATGCTATAACAAGAAAAAGTGATAACAGATATTTCCGACCTCAACAACAGAGTGATTGAAAAGTTTGCAATTATGAAAAGTCACTGTATGGATTTTATTTTCAAGAAATAAGACTTAATTTAAAACAAAATGAAATTACTATTTACAGTGTAGCTCTGAACTGTTTCGCTTCTGGTATTCGTAACGTTAAAAAATTTGGGCACAGTAAAAATTAATTAATGATTAAATAACTAAGCTGAGATAAACCTCTGCTAGGTTACTTTACTAATTTTTTTAATTGCGTATTTTTTTCGGAGTATATAAAATCCGATACTGTAAACATTTTATTCAAATTTCAAGAAAAATAAAAAGAAATATTTTTGGTTTCGGTATATAAATTATACAACTGCAATAGAAACATTTCACAAACATGAAGTCCTATGAAAACAAAACATCACCCGACTCAGCAACGTACCATACAATCATAATTTCTTCTGAAACAAGACTATGAATATGAGGTAAGCTGTAAGTAAATCTAACTTTTGAGTGTTTGCCTGCATGCTGTAGAGCAGGGGGCTGACACACTATAGGACACGGCTGAACACATTTTCCAATCGCTATACGCTAAATCAAACCTTACAGACCAAAACTTTTACAGTGAATTATAACATGTTTGATTAAATCGTTGCTTACATAAAAACGTATTAATTTTAAACATAGTTTATTACAATTTTATGGAAGACAATGTGTTCATTATTATTATTATTTATCCCTCGAACTCTTTTTCATACACTTTGTTGTGTATTTCACGAATTTCAGAGTGGTATTCATGACAGGCAAAGAAATGGCGTGGCTTGACTTCAGACAATGTGTTTACAAGTGAATTTGTGAGTAAATAATTAATTTACTCCAGTATTCGTGTTTAATAATGCGGGGCAGTGTTAATATTAATATTATGTTGAAATTATTTTGTTTAATTCATGGCAGACAATGCTATTACTGTACCCACTTTGTCCTACGAAAATTGTAAACTATTTTTGCTCTTCTGTGATAATATTTATTAGTGACTATTTATTTATATATTTTTTTACGTAATCCCATGCCGCACTATTTTGCAAAATGCAAATACATAGAAAATGCTAAGGCAAACCACAAGATAGAAACATCCCAACAAAGTCAAGAATTTGTTGAAATTAATTACGTTGGTTAAAATATAAAAACAACAACCGGTGATGTAAAAATACACTACTCTGAAAACCTTGCAACAAAAATAAAGACATTTTTAGCTTCTAGAGAGAGAAAAAGGCAGCAGATATGCTGCACTTCGCTTGCAAACAACAACATTCCCAACTATTTTTCAACAAAATTTGTTCGCTATATGTAATTGAAATTCAAGTAAATGGCTAAGCGTTTTGTGTAAATAAGTTACGAATAGTTATAAGTATCACAAGTGAGTTCAACTGTGCGTAAATTCAATTTTAAATGAGCAGCGAATTCGATTTTGTATTTGCCAACTTTGGGTTTTTTTTATAGCGATTGCGACAAAAATACCTGCCTATTGGATAACATTAAGTGTCCCACTCTGTACCAGTACATTATTTACTCTATGCTGTAGAGCTTCTTTGGGCTGGATATGGTTGGTAAGTGTGTACTGTGACGCCATGTCTAAAGAGCACGTCTCCTAACTGCTAATGGAATGATGGCAGGTGAGAGTGCTGAATATGTTTGTCCAGAAGAAGCTAGTTTGTCCATGATTAGATAAGTTATTTTGGACAGTATGTTACGTCAATATAAATATGAATAATTTTATGATTTAAAATGTTTTTAGATCAAATTAATAATAGTGTACAGTTATCATAACATAAAAATAAAAATTTAAACAATTTAACATTCATCTACAACACATTAAAAATATCTCAGTTAATTTTCTAAAAATGTCAAATTTAACAGTGGACATACTATTTCGTTTTCACGTTGAATGTTTATATTCCATTGAAAGTTGAATTTTAGTATTATAAACAATACAACTGTTTTTGTAGCCAATATAATCTTACAAAAATTATTTGATGTAATGGTAAGGAAAAATGATTTAATGGCTATAATTTAAGGAAATTATTTAAAGGTTATACTTTCGTGCTAAAAAATTCAGAGGTCTTGCCAATTTAACACGAGATGATTTTGCCGCAAAATATACCTAAGATCACTATTTTTAACGTTTGAAAATACAACATTTTTTCAGGGGAAAAACCCCTGAATCCCCTTTCCAAGTTTCCGGAAAAATTAATGTACCACTGAGCCAGCTGTAGGTACCGGACGCCACTGACTACCGCTGGAAATAAAAACCGACATATCTACGAGAAACAATGAAATAAAATCTAACTTAAGTTTTCACATTGGATATTGCGGTCTGCTTTCCTTTTATTATGTAAATGTGTTATTCGTTTGGGATTGTCTCTATTTTAGCAGTTATGAGAAGACATTTGTAGGACAGTGATAGTCAAGGGCAGGCACTCCTAAGTGACATGTCTGTAATCCATTAGTGTAGCACCAATTGTACTCAGATTCACATAGTACAGTAAAATCTCAACAAAAATCTTGTAGAGATACCATAAATAAACAAAATTGTACGTTCAAGTGACAGACACTTGCTTTGAGGTAGCGGAAATATTCATAAAATAGGTTGGATGTCTGGTTGAATTACAGATGTCACAAAGTGCTATATTGAATTCTCTGTTGAATAATTACAATATTACTTAAAATGACTTTCCTTAAAAGTATGCAACTGAAACATCAGTAAAATAACATGAGTGAGTGTTCACATTACAGACATTTTTGTTTGAATACATGACGGAAACAAAAACAATCCATAAAGTAACCGACATGCCTTGTTCAAGTAACGGAAATGTATTTTTAAGTACATGATAGTAACATCCGTAAAGAAACCTATGTGTATTTTCAAATGACGGAAATTTACATTTTAGCATGTAATGGAAACATCCGTAAAGAGACTGATATAACTTTTCAATTAACGGAAATTTACATTTAACAACATAACTGAAATGTTTGTAAAAATGGAAATATTTTTATCATATTACGGAAATGTACGTTACACTGGCTCAGTTCAGTGAAATAATGTTTACTGAAACTTTCGTTAATGCATGTGATTGCATCCGTAAATTAACAGAGAGTTCTGGTAAATTTTTTGCCAGCACTTTTCCGTAAAATTACGGAAAATTTTGTAACAGTACAGATAATATTGTCATTAATTTAAACCTTTTCGGTTTTTTTTCTCGACATTTTCAGTATATATTTAGTACACACAACCATTTCACGATGGTTGTACCTTTTACATTATCTGTTAGATTCAAATCACTAGCTTGTTTCGAATTGGGCAAATATTCTGTTTTGAACAATCTGTAACAACAAATTCAAATGGTTACAGTACCGGCTTTCACTTGGTTGGCTGCACCATTTGGGAGTATCCGTTCGAAAATACAGCTCGGACGTTCGTATACAATGTATGTGACAATGGCTAGCAGCAGTGCTTTTCAGAGTAGCTGGTGCAAAGTAATGTTAGTATAAACAACATCAGTAACATAATTTCATGCGAAAGAAAAAAGAACACGTGTAAAACTTAACATATGTGTGCAGGGCATTAATACCACATTGTGTTCACTTACAGCATATGTGGTACTAGTAAGTCAGTTTGTAAAGCGCCAGACGTCTGAGCTAGCACTCCAGGTTCAAGTTTAACTTNACTTACTGCCACAGGAGCACACATTTGCCAACTGCATACCATTAACACCGTACCTGGAACAAAAGGAGAACGTAATCAGAAACATATTATAACAAAAAAAAAAAAAGAGGAGACAATGGAACAGATTTTTCATAACAAAATAACATACCACTTTTAATGGCAGCAATTACTAAAGCTGTAGTTGTAAGTGACATTTAATTGTATAAAATACGTAATTCCCAAACGTGGATTTTTGTTGGAATGAAATTGTTCTAAATTTCAAGTTTGCTTGACGCTCTAACCCGCCAGAAAGTTGTAACACAAACACGTGCGCGTACTAGGAATAATGTACATAGTAATTTCCCCGTTTCTTTCTGAGGATGCAAAAAAAAATGGACAACGTGTAGTTGGCGTGTACCGCAACACTATCAGGAGGCCTAATTGTAAGTTTTACTGTTATTACCGGCAATCTCAGACACTTTACACAAGAACTGTTCGTTAAGTGCATGCGCGCGCGCACACACACACAAAGAAAATGCAAAGTTCCTGGTACCAAATATATTTTCTCGGGGAGTATGTGTTTACGTTGAACAATATTTGGTTAAAGGCGTTGGCCACGAAAATAAATTCGTTATTTTATATTTGTCCCACACGCTGTTCAACTTTTAGACATCTGTCACTACTCTTCCTTCAGATAAAGGTTTTTTTTTTTTTCGATAGCATGGTTTTTGGAAAATGACATGGAAAAGTCAAGATTTCGACTGTTTTTGTAATATGCAAATAAAATAAACCAAACTATTTGCAGAAAATTTAACATGGGCAACTGGAAGGCCACCTAAATGCATTGGCAATGCTAGAACAAGAAAAAGTGATAACAAATATTTCCGACTTCAACAACACAGTAATTGAAAAGTTTGCAATTATGAAAAGTCACTATGGATTTTATTTTCAAGAAGTAAGACAATTTTATGGAAGACAATGTGTTCATTGTTATTATTATTATTTATCCCTTGAACTCTTTTTCATACACTTTGTTGTGTATTTCACGAATTTCAGAGTGGTATTCATGACAGGCAAAGAAATGGCGNAGGAAGTGTGATTAGGAGTGCATTTGTGAGTAAATAATTCATGTACTCCAGTATTCGTGTTTAATAATGCGGGGCACTGTTAATATTTATCTTATCTATTTATTTATATTTTTTTTTTACGTAAGCCCATGCCGCGCTATTTTGCAAAACGCAAATACATAAAAAATGCTAAGGCAAACCACACGATGGAAACATCCCAACAGTCAAGAATTTGTTGAAATTAATTACGTTGGTTAAAATATAAAAACAAAAACCGGTAATGTAAAAATACACTACTCTGAAAACCTTGCAACTAAAATAAAGACATTTTTAGCTTCTAGAGAGAGAAAAAAGCAGCAGATATGCTGCACTTCGCTTGCAAACAACAACATTCCCAACTATTTTTCAACAAAATTTTTTCGCTATATGTACTTCAAATTCAAGTTAATGGCTAAGCGTTTTGTGTAAACAAGTTACGAATAGTTATAAGTATCACAAGTGAGTTTAACTGTGCGTAAATTCAATTTTAAATGAGCAGCGAATTAGATTTTGTATTTGCCAAGTTTGCGTTTTTTTATAGCGATTGCGACAAAAATACCTGCCTATTGGATAACATTAAGTGTCCACTCTGTACTAGTACTTTATTACTCTATACTGTAGAGCTTCTTTGGGCTGGATATGGTTGGTAAGTGTGTACTGTGTTGTGATGTATAAACAGCACGTCTCCTAACTGCTGATGGAATGGTGGCAGGTGAGAGTGCTGAATATGTGTGTCCAGAAGAAGCTAGTTTGTCCAAGTTTAGATGGGTTATTTTGGACAGTATTTTACGTCAATATAATTATGAATAAATGTTTTTAGGTCAAATTAATAATAGTGTACAGTTATCATACCATAAAAATTCAACTTTAAAAAATTAAACATTCATCTACAACACATTAAAAATATCTCAGTTAATTTTCTAAAAATGTCAAATTTAACGGTGGACATACTATTTCAATTTTCACGTTGAATGTTTATATTCCATTGAAAGTTGAATTTTAGTTTTATAAACAATACAACTGTCTTTGTAGCCAATATAATCTTGCAAAAATTATTTGATGTAATGGTAAGGAAAAATTATTTAATGGCTATAATTTAAGGAAATTATTTAAAGGTTATACTTTCGTGCTAAAAAATTCAGAGGTCTTGCCAAATTAACGCGAGATGATTTTGCCGCAAAATATACCTAAGATCACTATTTTTAACGTTTGAAACTACAAAATTTTTCCAGGGGAAAAACCCCTGGATCCCCTTTCCAAGTTTCCGGAAAAATTAATGTACCACTGAGCCAGCTGGAGGTACCGGACGCCACTGACTACCGCTGGAAATAAAAACCGACATATCTACGAGAAACAATGAAATAAAATCTTAACTTAAGTTTTCACATTGGATATTGCGGTCTGCTTTCCTTTTATTATGTAAATGTGTTATTCGTTTGGGATTGTCTCTATTTTAGCAGTTATGAGAAGACATTTGTAGGACAGTGACATTCAAGGGCAGGCACTCCTAAGTGACATGTCTGTAATCCATTAGTGTAGCACCAATTGTACTCAGATTCACATAGTACAGTAAAATCTCAACAAAAATCTTGTAGAGCTACCATAAATAAAGAAAATTGTATGTTCAAGTGACAGACACTTGCTTTGAGGTAGCGGAAATATTCATAAAATAGGTTGGATGTCTGGTTGAATTATAGATGTCACAAAGTGCTATATTAAATTCTCTGTTGAATAATTGCAATATTATTTAAAATGACTTTCCTTAAAAGTATGCAACTGAAACATCAGTAAAATAACATGAGTGAGTGCTCACATTACAGACATTTTTGTTTGAATACATGAAGGAAACGAAAACAATCCATTAAGTAACCGACATGCCTTGTTCAAGTAACGGAAATGTATTTTTAAGTACATGATAGTAACATCCGTAAAGAAACCTATGTGTATTTTCAAATGACGGAAATTTACATGTTAGTATGTAATGGAAACATCCGTAAAGAGACTGATATAACTTTTCAATGAACGGAAATTTACATTTAACTACACAACTGAAATGTTTGTAAAAATGGAAATATGTTTATCATATTACGGAAATGTACGTTACACTGGCTCAGTTCAGTGAATGTGGCATATGTGGTACTAGTAAGTCAGTTTGTAAAGCGCCAGACGTCTGAGCTAGCACTCCAGGTTCAAGTTTAACTTTNGCATATGTGGTACTAGTAAGTCAGTTTGTAAAGCGCCAGACGTCTGAGCTAGCACTCCAGGTTCAAGTTTAACTTTACAAAACTGTGCCTTATATTCAACATAACGCCAGCATTACGAAATTTGTTAATATTTTACATAACAGTTTACGAATAAAGTGTTCCCTAACGAAATTTTCGCCGTATAGAAACTTACGATTTGTTTGGGTCAAACTAATTTTGGTTCCCTATAATATATATTTTTCTAAAGAGCTGAGGAATAATTTTACATTACAAATGAGCAACCTGACTGTTGTTACCTACGCAACGCCACTACTGATAGAAGAAAAAACAAGAAGATAATTTATTAGCGCAATAATAATATATACCTAGTCTTTAGTTTTTAATTTTTATTTTTATATTACATATGCACATACTCGAGGCATGCATACTGATTAAGTCAAAACCAGGTAGGTACTCGTCACCGAAATAGCACATCAGTGACTAAATTCAATTTCTTTTCCTTTCAAAACGTTGCGGAATGTAGCATTTATGGTTTTCTTCAGATACGTCTGTGCGTATTAAGGGTGTAGGTCTCCATCAGAGTGGCACGTACACTTAATGCGATGTTTTATTTTAATCCACATGAAGTGGTGTAATAGCAAACGGGAAATTATGTGATTTCCGGTAGCATAAAATAGAGATTTTCTCTTCTTCCAGTATTGTGAATTCTGCGAAAGTTGTAGACACTGTTTTTTTAAACCCCACTACAGAGATGCTGTCCTGTNTTCTTCCAGTATTGTGAATTCTGCGAAAGTTGTAGACACTGTTTTTTTAAACCCCACTACAGAGATGCTGTCCTGTGGGAGCTATAGTAATTGCTGGAAAATACTCCATTTTTACCAACACACATTGTACAGTGCTTATTTCACCCAGTCAACTCTGCATTTTGAGCTGAACATAACCGAGTTTCACGGAAATAGTATGCTACTTCATGTTACGTCACTTCGTCTGGAAATTAGTTCTTTCAGGCGAATTTTACCATTTAAATATTTTAGTATCANCTACTTCATGTTACGTCACTTCGTCTGGAAATTAGTTCTTTCAGGCGAATTTTACCATTTAAATATTTTAGTATCAGTGCTGCGTTCTGGTTCCAGCCTAATGTGATGTAACAATACATATATGCGCATGTATTTGCTTCCTTCGATACAAACGTACAGAATACATTTTATATAAAGACCATATTGAACGTTAAGTGTGACAGTCTTCTCTAATTAACAGTGAGGGTCAATTTCTGGCCTCTAAACTGAAAGAGTAGTTTTTTTTTACGGTTGACCGGTTTGGGTCTAGCGACTGGCATAACTAATAACAAATTTATATTCAAGAATTATTTTTATAGAGTTAATTTCCACGGCGTTAATGTGCACAGTGAACACTTATCGGTTCAAGAATAAAATCATGTACCCTAATTGGTTAATTTTGTTTATCCTGTTATGAAAATAAAATAGGCACAGAACAATATTCAGTAATTTAAACTGATGGGGTTGAGCACTAAGACTAGCAAGAACTGCCTGCCTTAGAAAAACCATACACTGAGGGAATTCTCACTTACCAACTGGTCGCTACGCAGTTCTGCTGGCTGAAACTACAGCTCCAAGAGCCTAAGACTACATATACAATACCTGCACCACACACTGCAAAATACTTTGGGCGTATGGGGAAGGTTTGCCTTCTACGACTTTAATTCGCGCGCAGTCATTTCTGTCGAGTATTCTATTAATTATTTTTTAAGTCTGGTCACTATTTGTGTATTCGCAATAGTACTTTTGTTGCAAATGAGGTCTTAATGCCAATATGCATTAAATCTAATTAGCGATACGAGGGGGATAATGAATATAAGAAGTTCTATCACCAATGATGAATATAAGAAGTTCTATCATCAATGGTTGACGCAAGTTTACAAGACCACGTCAATTCTACACTAAACATTTCTGTTTTCTAGTGATAATACCTTACATGAGTAATTGTTATGGATTTCTAAATAGCAAATGCCATCGGATATTTCATTGATTGCAGTAATTGTGAAATTTATTGCACAGAGCAATGAAGACTAACCCGTTATCAGTCATTCCATGTTCTTCGTTTCTCAAGAAACTGAAATGAGGTAGTACTCTCTCTTCAAGCCTCCATTAAAAATAACGGCGCAAAATCAAATAATTTAGTTTATTTGCGTTTCTTTAGGAGTAAAATAAGCGTTAAAAAAACCAAAGTGTGCTCTTTGGCGACACACATCATGTGATACCCATCTGACAAGTTCTGATCCTCATCATTCTCATCTTGGTTCCGGAATGGATCGCTCGGAGCACCAAGTTTGCGAAACATGCAATGTCAGTGTGAGCAGTGGATATAGTACAGCTACGACATTGACTGCAGCAGAAAGGTCAGCACCCATGACGGGAATAACCCGTAGTGATCCGACGACGGGCAGTGAGACCGTCATCTAGTTCAGCAGCGTCCTCGTTAGATGGGCCTCGGCTCACTTCTTCAGCCATCGACACACACTCAAGAGTGTCGCCTGCCACAGGCACTCTCCACGAACCTCAGCTACCAGCAAGCCATGTCCTTAATGTTTTAAGGGTGTGAGAACAATCTAGCCTTCTCTCCCCCAAACTCATAATCATTTTCTTTTGTTCCTTAACGACTCCCTGCTACCTAGCCTTGGCGTGACACGCGACTATGTACTTACTTTCATGCAGCAGAGTTTTTACATTTGAACATTATCTTGAAAAACACGCGATTCTATCGCTTTTTTTATAAAAAAAAAACTATTTTTGCAAGCGTGATAAATTACAACGAAAAATAACGGCATGCAGTAAGCTGAAATTGTTTTGAATGAATGACAATTTTTTTTGCAGCCATCGAACTGGACGATGCCTTAAATTTCTGCCAGGAAAGACTACTGCATTTATCTGAGGCCCTCAAAATACATCCATCCCCAAAAAAATTAAGTACTTAAACATGTGTAAAGGTTTAAATGCTGTAAGAAACACGCGAAAATATTCGCACCAAAAATCATCAGATTAGAAAACCCGAAGCAGATATGTTCTTTAAATACGATGAGACGGCACCCAGAGTGACTTGTGTGTGATTAGTGACGTTTATAGCCCAACATCGGAAAGTAAGTATTTCTCGATACCAATTTAAGACAATATTTTGAAAGCATTATCACCAAAGCACCGAAAAGCAAGCAATTATTTATGTAGTTNCACCGAAAAGCAAGCAATTATTTATGTAGTTTGACAATAGTTTCTTTACGCGAAGTAGACAACTTTCATTGATTACTACGAGGTACTAAGTACTGGATATCACGCGCGTGTTCAGAACATTTCACTAGCCACTCCAGAGAGTCACGTACTCCTTTCGTGCACCACCTCACACCATATACTTTTAACACACCTAAAACAGTCCAGCCGCCATCGCACCTGTCAGGTTAGTTCATATCTGGCATGAGCAGACGACGCTGGTCAAACGCACCGTAAAGACAGCGACAAGGAGCTGCTCCGTATGTTTTGTTTTTACTTTTTATACCACGCTGCTACGCGCTGGTAAGTTGAAAGCAACCGGAAGTCCTGATTACAGGGGTATATCAATCAGCCTACTCTAAAAAAAATTAAAACTGTTCCAACTTTTCTGAAGTTTGACCGCAAAACAGTGAAAACTTCTTCTCTGGAACCACATTACACAGATTATTATTATAGCCTATTTGCGGTTTCTTCACACTATTTGAATCACTCCGAGTATGACGTACTTGGTTGTTTCTTAAATACGTTATGTATCTTATCACAAGCGTTGTGTACTTGTGTTAACACAGAAGTGCCTTATTTTCGGTTAAATTAAACTACTATTTATATTTTATTAATAAATTATAATATTTCATTTATAATTAATATCAATAAAACCGGGAGAAAATGGGCGTGTAATAAATGCGTAGTAATAAATAGTTCTTATGCAAAATATTATTGCACTGAGATCGCACGAATGAGGTGCGTTGTCGCTTCGATGCAATTGTCTAGACTTCGTTAAGTTTTTTCAAGAGGCGGAGGAATATCCTAGTAGTAGAACTTTCGCGGGGCTTCAGAAAAAATGGAAGTAACCATGAATGGACTATATGAATTTCAATGATCGCGATTTTCGATCAATTACACTGCTCTGTGCCACAGGTTATTGTGCATTCCACTCATTTTCGGTCGGTAGCGACTTACATTATTAATTGAATTCTCAAAACTTAGGATTTCACTGACTGAAATCAATGTTTAAGATATAAAGTCTTTAATGGTCGTGGATTCAGAGTCATGCCGCCGTATGATCTCGAACAATCATCAGTATTACCAACTTGCTTTGCGCACGCAGCCAACGAGGGCCGTCGGATGTTGCAGACAGAAAACCCCGGTGTTGTTTGTAAGTTTTACCTACAGGCTGGCAGCCTCGGAAAGCCAACGACGATGCATTAACATGACGGAATTTCAATTCCCACCAGCAGCCTTCGATACGACGCCAACAGCTAAATGAACAGCTTTGAAAGAGCCGCCTCGTAACGACCAAAAATGACTAACCAGATGTTGTTTTTTTAACTTTCCCAGCCTCCCCGATTTATTTATATAATACAGCATTCTAAGTGCCACATTTTCTGCCAAATGGTCAAAACGCCAGACAGCCTCGTATTCGAAACTCAAAATTATTAAGAGCAGAAAATTTCCTTCCCAGGTCCAGGAATGGGTGTTTTGTCATTTCACCTCTATACTACAGAAGACGATAACACTAACTACGGCACAATAATCTCGCCTCAGCCATACTAAACGCATCACGAATTTCACGAAAAGGGAGTAACGCATCGCTAAGGTCATCAACAAAAAGACCATTTTAGCACTAAGTTAAAAGAATATTATGCTCGACTAAGAGGCGATAAGGTTGAAATGAGGTGAAGACGGAGCAGCGACGGAATGCAAGCGCGAGGGAAACTGGAGTGCTCCGAGGAAACCCACCGGTCATGACCGACACGTTTCCCACACGTGAAATTCCGGGAGAATCTGCCGGAAATCGATTCTGTTCGCCTTGTTGGGAGGCGAGTAGTCTGACTACTACACTAGCGCGGCTAAAGAATGCCTACTATAAGAGGAATGAAACCGTAAGAAAAATTATCTGCCCCTTTGGAGCTAGTTCCCAATCCGACACACGGTGGCTCTAAAATCACGTTCGTTCCGAAGTGGCGCCATAAAGCGGCGAGCCAAGTAACTAAATGCTAGCCATCGCCCCTTCTTTCCACGGTCCACTACACAAGAGCCGTAATTACTTACTTCAGCCCATACAATATAGCTTTCCATATTTTTAATATTTTTTCCTACTATTCATAAGAGTGCAATTAATTAAACAAGGACGGCGATAAAAAATTGTGTTACTGCTTAAATGGCGTGTGTGCTGGGTACACGAGTGTCAAACATTCTGTTGAGTTGAAAGGATTCGGTCGGAGTATTGGCAGAAAGCAGGAGGGGAGGGGGGCCAGAGAAAATCCATCGGCCAAAGGCGTCTGCCACGTTTCTCACAAGCGAAAATCCGGGGGACCCCGCCGGGGATTGAGCCCGGTTCGCCTCGGTGGGAGGCGAGTGGTCTAACAACGACAATACCGCGCCCCCATCAAATATACGCGCCACTAAGGTATACAAGGGGGGAGGGTGGAAGAGAAGGGTGATGGGTATCGTAAGTTAGTTGGATCACGTGCAACGGAAGCGATTGCATTACAAGGAAACTAACTCCAGAGAATGTATCGTATGTCTTCATCATTCCTATAGCATTATCATATTCAATGGTTTAAGAGGGTAGCCAATTCACAATTTTCGCACACTAATTGTGATCAGTGGTTTTAATCGTAGAAATAATATTCACTGAAAATTCAGTAAACGAACTACCGCCAGTAGCTGACAGGTAAATCAGTGGAATGCACTAGGTATCAATGGTCATGTTTATGTGAAATAGCTTAGTGAAAAACACAGTGAACATTCGGAGTCATTCAAGTAACTCGTCATGTTTGAGTGACTTCAGTCCTGCAATTTTTGCTAGTTTGTAGCGAAATTTCACTGATTTTGAGCCACTGGCAATGTTTCAACTACAGAGTACCCGACGAACAACCCTACGACGATTAAGATGAGTCGAGCCTAGCAAACCTGGATTTGTGGATTCGCACTTCACTATGCGGTAAATATTTTGTATTCGTGTACTGACTTTAAAGGACCACTATGCACAATTTCTGGAGTAGATGCTGTTTGCTTGCTGCAGCTATCGCTAGTTCTGCAACAGCCCGCCCTAACTAATTACTTTTCTTCTCGGATCGTCCCAGCAAAATAAGTGTACCAGGGACAACTCACAAACGTCCTGAAAGTTATTCATGGTTAGTCTTGCCAGAAATTTTATAAGCACTATCTGAAATGGAAATTGTGGGAAAAACTGATTAAAACGAGAAATCGGGCGTTCATAGCGCTAAAATATTTTCAAAATGTATAGCACGTCACCTTTTTTTCGTTGTAAAACGGGGAGGTGGGAGGACAATAACTTATAAGTAAGACACTGGAGAAAAACAAACAATTAAAAAAAAAAAAGACAAAACAAGTTATAAGAATTTTAAATCATTTTTTTGAACAAATATAAATTTCAATCTGCAACGTAACTAATCCGTGACGCTGCAGCTCAAAATAATTAGTTATAAGACAACAATGAATGGTATTTCTTGGATAATTCGTTGCGCGGTTCGCCAGTATTTCAATATTAACTTTTGAGATAAAATTTGAAGTCAAAATCATTGTTAAAACTTTTATCAAGTGTAGAGTTTCAAAGAATTGCAACACGCCAATGATCTTACTTCAATTAACATTTTATATGAAACCAAAATCTGTGTTAATAACTTGTTTAATTTAGTACGAATAACATTTTTTAAGTTAAAATTCTTATAATTCCGTTTAAAAAAAAGATGTTCTTTTTCAAACATTTTGGCATTTTTATCAAGTTATCAATGTCACGGAGCCATAAAATATCCTCAACTTATATAAAAAAAAAAGTTTTAGCTTTTAAACAGAATTAACGCACTGCCTGAACATTCCTATACGCCGTCCACGGTGAACTCAGCACCAATTTAAAATATATAATTGAATGCTTGAGAATTTGTTCTCCGTATGTAAAATTAAAATTGCCATGGGCCTCACACCTTACGTCGGTCAAGTGAAATTGTTAAATTATCAGAATGCTAATTCTTATACTTTTACGCATTAAAACACACAAACACAAAAAATTATTTCAGTATGCAGAAACGTTTACCTAACACCTTTAATTCAATATTAAGACCGAACTACTTCCCCTCCATCGTTATCAACTTTACTTGGCGCATGCCAGTTAAAATATATGCAGGCAGGTGCAGTGTCACTTTACAAAGTTTGATTTAAAAAGTGCTCAATTAACCGCGAACAGCCAATATCAGCCCGGGTTTGCCTTAGACTAGGGTGAACAGACGTCCTGCTTTTCGCAGTGCAGTACTTTTATTTAAGGGGACGAGAATGGAGCAGCGCGGGTCACCCACGTTACCTCGGTGCCTTCCTCCCCCGGCGCACGACAATGGGCTTCCTGCCCGCACACAAAGAGGTCCTTTGTTTCCCGTCTCGCCCACGCAGCGGCGGGCTGGGACCACACGGCGCCTCGGGGACCGCGTAGCCATTGGCTGCAACAGGCGTCACGGCCCCCCGGCGCGGCGCCTGACCCGGCCTCCGATGCAGTTCCAGTACCTCGCCGCGCTCTAACACCACCGCCATGTTAACAATGCTGCCCACCAAAAAATGCATTACTTTATATTTGTACGATATACTGTCCAACTTGTAGGCATTACTGCTAAGTCCTGTTCACTCCCATAAAAAAAACAAATTACTTCACGTAGTTCTTACATCATGGCATGTCAAAATCACAATTTTAGTGTCTTTAGGGTGTACTAATAAATTAAACCAAAAAATTTACGGAAAATTTAACAACAGTGGCTGAAAGGTCACGTCTAAAATCATTTTAAAGGTGTGCTTAGGAAAATCTTTATTTTGAGAAATTTTTAAAAATCACGAAAACACTTCATAGCGTGATTTTAAAAACCTCATTTTCATTGTGAATGACATTTCGGTACGTGAGATAGGAAGTCCCAAAACACAGAAATCGTGATTTTCACATGTCATGCAAAAAAAATTTACGTCAAAAACATTTTGTACGCAGAAATTTTACTTTTAAGTGAAAAGTATTTCGTAAAATTAAAATAATGCCTTTCTTTTTCTGACAAGCGGCCTTAAAATTACCAACTTCGCCTCACTGCATTACCGGTATATTAGTGTATGCAGGGCCGCACACGCACTGGCATCAAAAAATCCCACGATAGGAAAGGTTTGCAAATTCACCGTACCGTTGTATACGCACATTGAGAAATAACAATCAGTAAAAATTTCCTACACGGTAATTTTCTGATATCTGTTCAGGGAAGAGTAAGTTCTGAACTTTATTTAGTGTCATTTCTATATTTGCAGCCTGATGTACAATTGTTCAATACCATGTGTCTATTTAAAAATTCAATTACCGTTAAGGAAATTTACTGAAAACATTTTTTACCCTGTACTAACAAAGAAAAGAAATCTGACGAGAAAGATTTAAAGTTTCTTCTGACGTCATTGCACGCTCACAAAACTTTTACGACCACAATGAACTGGAGTGCAGTCAAAGAAAAAAGTATTGCTATTTGTAACGTGTGACGATGTTGAAATGTTTCCTGTGTGCCCGAAATTTTCCAAGGGGACAGTTGCCTCTACAAAGACATTTTCTGCCCAAAAATGGTGCTGTAGTCTCCGTACGTCTTTGAGAAATTATGGGCCAAGGGCTGTCTGATCAGCTTACCGTTGATTTATTTACAAAGATAATGGCCGATATCTGTTGTTGTTCCTGTCGGCAGCACAGCTTCTTTAATGGGTCAATTGATATATTGCAAATAGTGGTGATTTTGCTTCAATGACGATCTTTGAGTTTGTGAATTCCCGAGCTGGTGTGAAGATTCACTTCTGGACATAACTTACGTGCCGCGCAAGTTCGTATTTCGCTTTGATGAAAAGGATATTGTCCGAGACTGCCAAATACAGTTTACGTAAGTTCCAGATCGCAGTAAAACGCTGGAAGGGGCTAGGATACGAGTTTAGTTTGTTGAACGAACAGGGGAGACAGCATCAGATAACTTCGGAAGTATTTTTGTTGTTCTAGAAAGCAAGTTAAAATACTACCATGCTAGGATTTATATCTGATCTTTGATATGAAGTTGCGGCGGCCCAAATTATTTTAGAAAGTGAGCCACCCTCCTGTAACAGCACTGTAACGCGAATCATAAGCCCCAGAAATAGGCAAACAATCCAAGCGTTTCAACTCCGCTCCTAGAGAATGGCCGAAAAGGAAACCCGCGGGTCTATTTCCGCAACCAGTGTTGCCCTCTTTAAAATAGTGAGAGAAAAGGGCGGAGCCCCTAAGTAGTTTTTCCCGTTCACCAAAATTTAAATAGTAGCATAATACTTTAAAATCATTACTCTGTTTTCACATGTTATAACCATTGACCAAAAAACACGTAAGGTGAAAGGTTAAATATAAATATATATATATATATATATATATATACACACACAACAGAACACTGAATTCCAGGTAATAAATGCATTAATATGTATTTACATAATTAAATAAATAATAATACAATATTTGAGTATCATATGCAAGATATACTTTTTTGCAGGTACAACCACATAAAACTGATTTGTATGAATAATACAAAAGCAAAAAAATTATAATGTGGACATTCAATTAAATTAAGTGGGAGCAAAAGTGTAATGTGACACTTCGCTCTATATCATTAGAGAAGACACATCAGACTGTTGGGGAAGAAACAAACAAGCATCTTCCCCATGCCAGACACTTATTGCACCAACAACCTGAAACAGTGATTCAACATGCCACGAGGACACTACAGAAGGAGAAGATACTATTCAAGGCAGATATTTAGGAATATTGGAGGATTTAGGGCTAACGTTGCTAAACAGGATAATGAATATGTTAAGCAAGTTGTTCACTGTCAAGAAAGTTACGTTTTGATTTCTTTATTGTATAGACTTGGTTTGCAGGGTATCCTGGTAGTGGATTGTTAGAACGGTTTTTTTTTTTGCCGTGCGCATAATAGTCCAGCACCTTCATATGTTTATATTAATCAAATAGATGTTCGTGATGTTATATCTTGGAAGACTTTTGCAGTTCATTAACGTGTTTTAAATCACACTGTTGTCATTTATATTACGCAAGCTCCTGTTATGTATTCAAGTAAAAAAGTAAAAATTTGAATTATGTGATGAAATATGGTTGTTTCGTAAATTGGTTGGAGCTTGTGGAGAGGTTCATGTTTTAGGTCATGTACTGCATGTATACAATGCATAAGTAATAATAAAATTTGTTTGGCCGAAATCGGTTCAGTAGTTTTCATTTTAGACTAACATAACTTTACTTTCTTTTAAGCTGTGATTGATTGAAACAAACATAAATCTTATGAGAGAAGTGGTGCATCACCAAGTATTTTACGTATTATACTAATACATACAAAGTTTGCCATTTTTTTACTTAATAATTTACATATAAATTATTTATATATATATTACGAAACCGCATGCGACTAAATAAACGAGTGTACATGGCTTTCCTGAATATGAAGAGCAGCTAACAGATCAACAGCCACGGCGAAACACCGTTGCCATGAGGCTGTGCTGGATATCAGCACGGCATTTCGATCAGCAAGATACCAGAATATGTAGGTATCGAGCCATTTGGGAAAGATGGACCGCATTACAAAGTAAAAAACTCTCCCAAAATAACAAATAGGAGACAATTAAACACGCGAATCACTCATGAGATTAATAAAAACAAGTAAAATACACTCACAACAGACGGTGATGCAAAACTTTACGACATAATTTGTTGAAAATAGGTTTACGCAAAAATTACGTGACCTCACATAATTGGAAGAGAAAAAAAAGATCACGCCAGCACCAAAGAAGTTTGCGCGACTGGACAATTTCGCCCGAATGCTAACAACATATTTAAATCTCCTTTTTTTACATTATATAAATTACATTAATGTTATGTACAACAGATTGTTTTACAAGTAGTGTTTCATAAAAATACAACATTTTAACACAGACGCAAAAGTGCCATCTATCGTGGCACAAAACACTTGAATAAGTTATAGTACAGAGAGACAAAAAATGATGTTTACAAAATAAGTAAATGCTTAATCATAAGTAACCCAACATTTTATGTTTTCAGACAGTACTGATTAACAGTTTAGTAAAATTATTGACAATTAACAGAATAAGGAGACAAATAAAGAACAGAGACAAATAAATAACAGGGACAAACGACAAATATCACTGAAAAACGAATTGAGGTTTGGGCAGTAAGTGCCGCCAAAAAAAAAAAAAAAAAAAAAAAAAAAAANAAAAAAAAAAAACGGCACAAAAATCGTTACTATGGTTTATGTCGTGATAAGAACATAATATTGCCTTTTTTTTTTTACATCTGTTTCGAATAAAAAAAAACAGGCATGTTTCAATCGTTTGCCAGTATTTTAAGGTGGCGTAAGTTATTTGGTTCCTATAGCCATTTTCGGCAGGTCTCTTGGGTCATATTCACGTACCGCAATAATTGTAACTATGAAATTCTGCTTGATTGTAAAATTGGCCTATATAAGTAAATCTGCTATGAACATGTCGAACACTGTGATCATTTGTGGTTTTGAGAATACAATATAATCACTGTAATAATTTTAAGAATACTAATGAGGCTTTAATTCTAAGACTTTTTCGCATTTTTCTTTTGACTCGTAAATTTGTGCATCCACTCGAAACAGAGTTTTATGTTCAAATGACACTATCAACAAGGAAAATGGGAGATTCCCGAGAAAACCCGCCGACCAGCGATATCGTCCGGCAAGATTCCCACTTGCGAAAATTCGGAAGCGACCCCGNGATTCCCGAGAAAACCCGCCGACCAGCGATATCGTCCGGCAAGATTCCCACTTGCGAAAATTCGGAAGCGACCCCGCCGGGAATCTTCTGCATTATGACGTTTTGTATCCATACAGTTTATAGTTGACTGAGCTATTTATTGCGAACTTTGGAAAACAAAATTTACAATAATACTGATGCAACTTACTTAATTTAATTACTGAAATATTATGTCATGTATACTGAAGTATAATTAACTTATGTATTAAANGATTCCCGAGAAAACCCGCCGACCAGCGATATCGTCCGGCAAGATTCCCACTTGCGAAAATTCGGAAGCGACCCCGTCGGGAATCTTCTGCATTATGACGTTTTGTATCCATACAGTTTATAGTTGACTGAGCTATTTATTGCGAACTTTGGAAAACAAAATTTACAATAATAATGATGCAACTTACTTAATTTAATTACTGAAATATTATGTCATGTATACTGAAGTATAATTAACTTATGTATTAAANCTGATGCAACTTACTTAATTTAATTACTGAAATATTATGTCATGTATACTGAAGTATAATTAACTTATGTATTAAAGTGTATGTAAATATTATATACTGTAAGAAGCACCGTCGTTCCAATCTGCTAATTTAAAATAAAGTCAATATTTCGCAATGAAAATCAATGGAATACAAGCCAATTGCTTCCATGAAGCAAACAAATAGTTTGCTACGTTGTGCACACAACTTTCAGGGCTGACATTTATCTTTCTCGCGACTAATGGAGTTGTGATGATGTTTCACTTAGATGCATCAGGTTACGAATTCCTTCGTGACGGATATTCTTAAGAAATTAGGGGTGGTCTACANTGATGTTTCACTTAGATGCATCAGGTTACGAATTCCTTCGTGACGGATATTCTTAAGAAATTAGGGGTGGTCTACACGATTCCTTTACTCCAAGTTAAGTAAATGTTACAAATGGTCCCAGAAAAGAAACTTTCCATGGGGTGAGGTGTGCATACATTGTATCTGTCATACAAGATTTATGTTATGTACATNTGATGTTTCACTTAGATGCATCAGGTTACGAATTCCTTCGTGACGGATATTCTTAAGAAATTAGGGGTGGTCTACATGATTCCTTTACTCCAAGTTAAGTAAATGTTACAAATGGCCCCAGAAAAGAAACTTTCCATGGGGTGAGGTGTGCATACATTGTATCTGTCATACAAGATTTATGTTATGTACATNCCCCAGAAAAGAAACTTTCCATGGGGTGAGGTGTGCATACATTGTATCTGTCATACAAGATTTATGTTATGTACATGCTCAAGTGAAAACCCTCAACATCGATCAAGGTGGCGCATTGATAACATTCTGACCTCTCACTCTAGAAGGCCTGGGTGCGATTCTCGCTCCGGCCATTGTAATTTTAGTTTCATATTTGTTAAACCATACCTGCGTGCCAAAGTCCACAATCCGCAAAACACTTGTGGGCCTCACTAACCATTATTGCTACTAGCATAATAACATTTTTGCTGCGATTAACTAACATCATATTGCCTACCAACACACAGAATTTATTGGTGACCACAAAAGTAATTTTNCATTTTTGCTGCGATTAACTAACATCATATTGCCTACCAACACACAGAATTTATTGGTGACCACAAAAGTAATTTTTAGGTTGCCACTAAACACTGGAATAACAAAAAAATATTTCTTGGTGCCACAATAGCTTTTGTGAGGGCTATATTGATAAAATAATTTTGTGGCAACCACCCAAAAAAATTTCGGTCACCCCAAAATTGTTTTTTTATTGAGTTTTTTTTGTGCAGGATTTAAACTTAAACTTTTCACTGCACATTCCAAATAGATACAAAAAGTTTCAAAAATAAAATACGTTTATTCNCATTTTTGCTGCGATTAACTAACATCATATTGCCTACCAACACACAGAATTTATTGGTGACCACAAAAGTAATTTTGAGGTTGCCACTAAACACTGGAATAACAAAAAAATATTTCTTGGTGCCACAATATCTTTTGTGAGGGCTATATTGATAAAATAATTTTGTGGCAACCACCCAAAAAAATTTCGGTCACCTCAAAATTGTTTTTTATTGAGTTTTTTTTGTGGAGGATTTAAACTTAAACTTTTCACTGCACATTCCAAATAGATACAAAAAGTTTCAAAAATAAAATACGTTTATTCTNAGGATTTAAACTTAAACTTTTCACTGCACATTCCAAATAGATACAAAAAGTTTCAAAAATAAAATACGTTTATTCTACAATACGCTTTAAAATATTAGCTACTTAAATGTTACTCGCTAAGTTCTCATATGAGTGCAAGCCATTTTTACAGCACAGCGGGACAACATTTAAATACTTGCCCCAAGATTTCCCAAGTTTATGGCACGTCAAAACAAGTCAGTAGTCGCATTACAACTTAACAGGAATGAATCTTTTTACGAGGCGAAATAGGAATCCGTGAGCGACCTGCTGTGCTGTGGTTCAAGTCACCTTCAAAGTTTCTGCGAAGAGGCGTGCTGACGTGTCTGAACGCTAACGGAATTGCTTAGCATTCCCTTGCTCGCGTCATTGGCACAACCTCGCAATTTTTTTTCTTGGGAAGGAGGGTGTGGGGAGGAGTTCGAGAAGCATTCCCTGGTGGCCCGGTGGCAGGCAGGGGTTGGTGAGAGGACCTGCACAAGCGGGTGGCGGGGGCGGCCCGGCGAGGCCAGATCAATATGGGCGCGACGAACGACGGCGCCCCATCTGGCGCGCGGGGGCGACTCTCCCGACCCTGGCTGGCATCACCGAGCCGAGCCGCGCCTCGA
>NQII01001711.1:575284-680124 GCA_002778355.1 Clitarchus hookeri | reverse complement strand
GCAGTGGTGGTGTACCATCCGCCGCGCTGCCGTTGCGCGTGCGGTCCTCATTTTTGGGTTTGGTGTCGTAGGTATGGCACCGTCTTTCCATTGCACCGATTTCTGCCATGCTATGGAGATTTTGACGTTTGCGATTTTATCGATAGTTTGAATTTTTGAGGATATCTGTTCCTGTCCTCAGACTGACTACAGTGAAATGTCGTATGCCTACAATAATATATGATTTTCCATTTAATTATCCACCTTTATTGTAAGATTAATTTAAAGAACACAGCAACTGTGTTCAACTACACGTCTTTTTTTTTTTCGCTTCAACGAAAAATAAAACATATGCAATTCCAACCACAACAATGGAGGAAAATTACCCGGCGAAAAGCTTGGGTGCTATTTCTAGAAAAAAAAGTTGCAGTGAACGTCTACCGTGTTTGTAGTTTATGAAGTCAAGGCACTTAAAAGAAATTCATTATCTTAGAAGCGGCGGTACCATCTCTCCTAGAGTATTGCGCCAACGCCCTTAGATGGTGTTGACTGCGTACGCGCAAGTACAGAATATGCGATGAAATATACGACGTATTTCTTCTAATTGCAAAATAAAGAAACAAACTAGCACGACCACAACTATAGTTACCCTTCTCATAATCATAGTTCCAATTACGCTTGAGATGAAGTTTGTTAAGAGAATTAGTGAATGTGCACCTGGTCCTTGCAAGCAAGAGCTGACGACGTATAAGTTCACTCTACTGAGGGAGGAACAATGTCTTTATCACACGATACAGCATTGATCACATACGAAGATACAAAAGAAACTAAACATTTTTGCGTTCAAATGAAATGCGATTGTTGAATAAAGCAAAAGTATAGTCATATTTAAAAAAAATCAGACAAACTTAAAATTTATTATTTAGTGTACTGTTCAAATGTTTCTTAATAGGTATTTGTAAATTTAAAAGACAAATAATATACAAATATAANTATTATTTAGTGTACTGTTCAAATGTTTCTTAATAGGTATTTGTAAATTTAAAAGACAAATAATATACAAATATAAAGAAAAATAAAAAAAGAAAACTTATGTACCACTCGAGAAAAGATCCTTACCTGTCAATTCAAAAAACCAAAACGTGCTATACTTCAGAAGGGCGTATTTCGGAAACCGGCAGCGTAGACTTTAATTAGTCTATACATTTTATTCATTTTATTATGTACATCAGCAATATGCAAGAACGAAAATGCAATACCAGTACGCTCTGCACTTATTGAAAAACGGAGATATTTCCCTAAATGCTTTATTTGCACAAAATATTTACATTCGTAGCCGTTTATCAGAAAGTGCGAATCTCTGCATCAGAAAGAAACAACAAATCATCTCAAGTCGCAACGTGCAGTACACATATGTCAATAGTGTTGTATACATCCTAGGAGACGGAAGAATGTATAGCACCGGATTATAGTTATTCCTGCTTCCAGCATGGTTAACACAATCTGTAATCAAGTCTATACCAGTGGAAGTGTTGCACGGTAAGCTGGTGCTTGCTCTCTGCTGTACATTATCGGTGCATGCAGCAGGAACCAGTAAATAGAGTGGATCCTACGGTAACTAAAAATATTCCGACCACTCACAAGCGCGCAGCAAGGGATCCATGCTTCCTGTGGCGTCATCTGCTGAAGTACGTTTTAATGGTAGAAGTGCGAACTACCAAGCAACAGGGTACAGCACACAGCTAACGCCAACTGACCTTGCAACAGTCCACCACACGTCACTGGTCTGTACTCTGCTGTGCTTTACGATGCCGGATTAATTTTCCAACATGAAAAATCTCTGTAGAAATCTCAGCCATTAGAGGTTAAAAACTGGTTCAACCTCTTCGCCAGATGACCGTGACGCCTTGGCAATAACAGCGGCCGAGGACCCACAGACGGTAGGCGTCCTTTCTGTAGTTTGCGCCCAGGAAAAGTATTTCAAATTTATGAAATTGAACCCAAAACTGATAGGCATGTTTACAAATAACCAGCTTGTCGTTTTCTTTCTGTTAAAAACAATTCTGTATTTGTCATACTATTAATGTGCCAGATTCGAACTATGTTCACTTAATAACGCAATAATTATCACGCCAATTCGGAAACGACATCATCACACGATCCATTTATGTGGCAGCAGTTCGTTTACAATTTAGAAAAGTAAACACGTAAGCCCCCTATCTAAATGATTTCGAAAGTATTGACACCATGTACTATGTACAAAATTTTCGTTATTAAAGTATCATGTATGCTAATAAACCGTATAACTTTATTCGTTGCATGTATTAAACCGTTTTTCCTTCGTTTTGGATGAAAATACGTATTTAATACGACAAATTTTATCTGCATTTGAAATGTACTTTCATGTCACAAAACAGTTATATGCGCATACAAACTGATTCCGCACCGAAGCCAAGTTTCTCTCCTTTAGTAACCATATTCTTCACAAAGTTTATATGTAAACTGTGGAATAAGTATGTGGTCTTGCTTCCTGTGCAAACCACAAACATTTCTACTTGCAACGAACTTCCGCAATACGTTCTTACGAAGGATTAACGCGTCACGTAGTATACAGGATGATTCTAAAAAGTACCCTGTTTGTAACTCCCCACCATCTCGAGTGATTTTGTTACAATTATTGAATATAAATATATGGACGGAAGTGACGCGTCGAGGCACAAACACAAAAATAACACATGAAATGCAACACATTGTTTATTTTGTTGCAGTGGCGATTTACGGAAAAAATAGCAATGTTTATAATAATTACTCAAAATTGCTACCACCGACAGTAATACAAGCTTGGTAGCGTCGGTGGAGTGATTGGCGAGCAGATTCAAATACGCCGGGTATTTCACGCATGCGTGCAGCCNACAAGCTTGGTAGCGTCGGTGGAGTGATTGGCGAGCAGATTCAAATACGCCGGGTATTTCACGCATGCGTGCAGCCGCACAGGATAGACGAGCGACGAGGTCTTCAATGGAATCAACTGGAGTCTCGCAAATGAGGACTTTCAAATGCCCCCATAGGAAAAAATCGAGACTCGATAAATATGGCGATCGTGGTGGCCATCGGACCGGCCCACCACGCCCTCGACGCCTCAACGCGTCACTCCCGCCCATATATCCTTATACAATAATTGTTTGTTTTAGTGAGCTCTACCACCCCTCAATGTTTATACCATGATTTTGGAATCATCCTGTATAATAAACAAAAGTGTGCTGCATTCATGCGAGATGATTTGCCAAACGAAAACTAAAACCCAAGACATTACATTGGCCCACTGTTTCGTCGTATGGCGCCAAGTATAGGCAGAGACAATGGACTACGACACCGTCGAACATACTATAAAAACGCATGCATCAAACGCCAAGAAACTTTCCTTACCTTACACGCTTTTCGAATATCGGAAACGAAATAATGATTTTTAGATGAACTAAACTCCAGAGGTATGGAGATTACAGTGGGTAGCTTGCTGGCCAAGAGGTCATGAAACAGAAGTAGTTAGAAATAGACAATTGTAAAACGGCGGCGTGTGGCGGGGGACTGGGGGCGACCATATTGGATGAAGTTATTTCCCCCTTTTTTTCATCCGAAGGCGGTCATTCTGGCAGCCAGTACCGGGACAAACGTCCAATGTACAAGAAAATTTCCCGAATTTTCCCTCAAAAAATATTACTTGCACAATACGGCTGACATTGCTCATGACTCCACAATGCGGCTACGTGACTCCTTTTTTGGACAATTGAGGGATTGAGGGATTTAATGCTCTATCAATCCATGCCAGCATCGACCATCTTGTTCCCTACTGCATGCGCTTGCATTCCAAGAGAGGGAGTTTTATCAGAGTCTTCCCAAATTCGAATACCTTGTTCATGCTCAAATATTTCGATTTTATTTTCTCATATTACTTCTGACATCCTTACACCTGGCGCCCTAGTGGGGACAAGTCACAAGCTCTATAATTCCACCTAGGTTTTCTCACATTCCTTCTAACATCCTTCCACCTGGCGCCTTAGCGGGGAAAAGTCACAAGCTCTATCATTCCACCTAGGTTTTCTCATATTCCTTCCGGTCCCCTTTCACCTTGCGCCCTGGCGGGGGCCAAGTCTCATCCAACCAGACCATCGTGCGATCAACAAACAGGGAATATAAGAGGCACCTCAGATCGTCGGCCGGCAGCGCGAGCACCGTGCAGGTCTCGGCAAGTCGAACGGATGACACAGAACACTAGCCGAGAGAGAGAGAGAGAGNGGCAGCGCGAGCACCGTGCAGGTCTCGGCAAGTCGAACGGATGACACAGAACACTAGCCGAGAGAGAGAGAGAGAGTTGTGTCAGGCTCCACACAAGGTATCAATTTATTCAGTTTTAAATACTAAATATATACATGTACTTATTTGAATACATAGCATTTAAAGTGTTAGAACTGTAAGCACATACGAAACAACAAACCTTCAAGAGCGACGACAGTACTACGCGCTGTTTATAGGAAACTAGTGAACNGGCAGCGCGAGCACCGTGCAGGTCTCGGCAAGTCGAACGGATGACACAGAACACTAGCCGAGAGAGAGAGAGAGAGAGTTGTGTCAGGCTCCACACAAGGTATCAATTTATTCAGTTTTAAATACTAAATATATACATGTACTTATTTGAATACATAGCATTTAAAGTGTAAGCACATACGAAACAACAAACCTTCAAGAGCGACGACAGTACTACGTGCTGTTTATAGGAAACTAGTGAACCGGTCTGGCTTCGCCCAGGTACAATTGAGTTTTACAGTGATACACTGATAAACCCACTGGGAAAAGACAATTCATTTATGTGAAAACAGAATTATACTATGTTGGCCTAGGTTTTTAACTGATTACGGGAACCCAAAAGGAAGAAAATATTTTTTATCCAATAGTCAAGAGGTAGGGTGTTGTTTTTGGAGTGTGTCTGTGCAACTATCGCGTAGTTACCACATTTCCGCTTTGCCAGCATCGAGGTCTGAAAATCAAAACGTGAGTTTCATCAAGTTATAACTTTAGAAATATGTGTACCTACGTACTACTTTTTGTGCTTGGCTGAGGGATCTTAATTGATCACCAAAGTTAAGCAACGTTTCAAGCGGCACACATTTGGATGGGTGACCGTTTAGTGGCATAACATCTGAGCGCTTCCGGGCTTCGGAGGGGACGTTAAATATTCGGTCCCAGTTGTTATCGATTGATAGCTATCCTTAAGCAAATTGGGCAGCCTGATAAAATCTGACACCAGAGGAAAAAAATATTTCGGTCACGTTCCCAGCTGTTGCAGAATTATGTTTTGTTGCTATTCCACAGGAACCGTACAATTTTCCGGGATAAAAAGTATCCTATGTCCTATTCCAGGATGTAAAGTGCATACATACCAAATTTCATCAAAATCTGTTCAGTCGTTATGGAGCTGAGTTCGGCCACATTCCCAGCGGAAAACGTGAATCGTCGGAGAAGGCTAACCGTCACCAATCAGCAGCGGTTCAGTCGCCATACCGGCAAGAAGATTCCAGTCATTTTCGTCGATGCACCTGTGTTAGCATGGGCGCATTCAACCTCCATCTACACCGGAGCCCCATTCGCAGAAGGTTTCGCCGATCTTTTGCGGTAGACATGTGTCTGGATGCCCGCTGGTTCATTTGGACGATGAGCTGTTGCACTGTAGCCTGTAGTTTGGCCTTCATGCACCGTCGTAGTCGACGTTCACCTCGGACATCAATGGCATGTGGAGATCCGCAGTTTCCACAATGGTTATTCCTAATTGTGACATTTGTCCACTCACAATACACCTTTACCACAGAGGCACGTGAACAGTTCACAAACTGCGCTGTTTCCAAAATACTGCCCTCCTTGGTCCGAAAGCCGATGATCATCCCTTTTTGCAATGTGGTTACATCGCTTCCCTTACCCATGACAGCAGGAAGCGCACTGTGTATAGAACCAGCCTGTCGGTCGTATTATATACCCGCTTCACCAGCCCACATCACAGGTCATACATCATGGGCTACGCGCTACGGGTGACACTTCTAACATGTGGTAATAATAATGTGATTCGACTGTGTAAATGGCGCATTTTACGAGGAATTGCCTAATATTGACATAAAGCATACCGCGTACTATTGCGACTATTCTGTGTGCCTATTATATGAGGAAAATAGAAGAGTGAAAAAAGTTGAGCTCCTGCGTGTATAAAAAGAGTGGATTGGCAGTGACAGTGGTACAAAAGGCTATTGACAATCATGGTATTAGTCTTGTGTACATGTACGCTTTCGGTGAGGATCGAATCTATTTTCTAAGATTTATTTCACAAATATAGTCATTTCCCCCATTTTCCTCCGAAAGTGGTTATGAAGATAGAGAAGGGATGGGATGAGAAATAGTGGAGTGGGCATCGCTGTAAAAGGGATATGGGGAAATTCAAAACTGCTATCGCCCAAGCAGAATGAGAAAAATGCGTCTAGAAAGCCCACGTTCCGCACACCGACACTTCATGACTTATCAATAAAAAAAATCTCTGATGATACATCACATAACTCTATAAAAGAAAAAAAGGAAATATAAGACAAATAAATCGTACTAGATTTATTTCCCAAATTAACTTCTCTAAAGTGGTTCCATTAGAAAAGGCACGGGAACTCTGAAATTATTATCTCTATGATACGGATAAGTAGAATATTACGCACAGACAGCTCAGCATATTTACAATTCTCAGTAGCTGGAACAGATAAGAATATATCAGTAACCCTAACATTGTTTTATGCTACCGACGAGAGAAATATCGTGCGTAAATCAGAAGCAACGAACATTACACATTTTCAGAAAACTGTTCAATAGTTTCTGGATTATCATTAGACCTACACATGCAAATATTTGTCACATAACATATTTCCTTAGTTACAGTGTGTTTATCCCACCGACGAGTACAACGTATGTGATGAACGATATGAACAATAAAAATACGAACTGTCGTCCTTTATTTTTGTAATAAGCTTCGTTCTAAAATCTAATTAAGAGGAAACCCACGAAGTTTGGATTTTATTTTGGGAGTGAATACTCGGAAGTTGTCTTACTTCCAGGTACAAAATTATTTAATTCACGCGTTGTTTACAAATATTTGTATAAATACGTATCTAAATATTATACATTATACTTTTCGTATACTACTTGTAAAATACACAACTTTGCTAAAACATTCTACGAAAAAAGTCGGTCTAAAAGTTGCTTAGAATTGTAGTCTGCACTTGTAATAATCATGAATAGAATGTGTGCCTATTGTTACGTGTTGGTGCTTTGCATCGTCCGAGCGAGCGAAGTGTGTGTGGAGGACAGACTAGTGATATTATATCGGGCAGCGCGTCATAAAGGAATGTTTCATTGGCATGCGAGCAATAATCCTACCAGGGTTTTGAGTTACGAGGGCATTCAGCCGCGATAACCCTTTGGCGACTCACGCGCTCCTGACCTTCGGCAGATAGGATCTCTGCGTTTATATGAAAAATTTTCTGGTTTACTGACCTCGTTTCTCTCAGCGTGACTCGGGGTGCGTTGAACCTTCCAGATGGTCAGGGCGACTTATATATAAGTGCGACGGGGCTTCGATCCGAGATTGTCTGGAAATTAGGCGATTGTGTGGCCTGAAGCGATAGACGACGAGCAACGAGTGACGAGAGAAGTGATCAGCAAGAGGAAAATCTGCGACTGCGAGCATCGGGGCAGTGAAGGGTGCAACCGGCAGGCTGGACTGTTAAGACTGGGTGCATGAAAGACATCTCAATTGATGCCAGCAGACAGAATGAACGCGTGTTAATGATGAGAGTGAAGTAATAGACTATTACTAGAGAGAGACATAGAGAAGGACTTAAATTAGAGTTGAGATAGATATTAAATACTCTACTCATTGAGAAATAAAAAGAGTAATAATGGAGATAGATTGATTAATGCTGTAAATAATAGCTTTGTAAATAAATTAAAATAATATTTAGTTCTTTTCTTTTTCTCCACCCCTCACAAACTCCAATATTCCCCTCTGGCGTCGTGTAACAAACAATACGCTTACCACATATTCCGTATGGCAGAAGGCAACCAAACCACCGTCCTTTCGTACGTTCTGTGGCGATTATGAAAAAACTATTAAAGACGTTTGGGAAATTATACACTAGCGGCTAAACACATCCTAGATTGTTAATGTAAACATCGTAGTTTAATGCGTATAAGACATTGAATAATCAGTTTTATTTGCAATAAATTATAAGACTACGCTCGAATAACGAAAAGGCTTATTCAGGCTGTTCACGGTAACGTGAGCACTTAAGAAATCAACCTTTCAAAAATGTCACTGCACTTATCTTGCATACATTTTTTAACCCGCACACTGACGGGCATACGCCCAGTAATGCTGGTAACGACGGAAGGAAACCAGTCCCTTGTTTTAACGTTTAACTAAAAGTATCAGATAAACATTTGTGTACACTTGAAATTATTTCTTTGCTTTCTGTTTTTGTTATTGCATATAAGTGTAAGAATCAATAAGTTTGCCAAATATTTAATTTTCTAAATTCAAACATTACTATTGTCTCACTTGACCGACGCATGAATAAAGTGACCAGGCTCATATCAATGTTACTTTTGCATGTGGTGGAAGGATAGAAGATATGCATACAAGTAAATCTTCGGCAGGGCTTTCAAACGTACTCAGTTGATCATGAACAGCCTAGAACAGTTTTACTTAACTCACTGCCAATTTCACTGGGAGGTATGCTGATTTCCAAAGTGTTTACTTTATCACGGCCAACATATAATAGTAAACACCAACAAAACCTTTATTTACGTGTTTTCCCCCTCCTCGCAGTTACGTGCTAAGTAGCGGGGACGTTCGAACACAACGAAGCAGTTAGGTTGCAGCACGCAAACGTGTGCGGCTTCCTGATGTTCGCGAGTGCCGTGCCACATACATGCACGCCACACGTGACAGCGGCGCAGTTAAATACATGCAACTATTACATCGCGAGCTGTTTGCAATGAACTTGGGGAAAAAGTAGAGCTGCTTCCAATGGAGCACAGCACCTGACTGTACAAGACGCACATTTCATAAAAAAAAATAGTTCAGACACCACTAAATTAATGTTTAACATTAAAAAAGAAACATATTTTTAATACCGCAAAACATTTCCTCCTAAAATTGACTAATTTCAATGTTTAAAAATCGATTTATGAGAGTTTAACTTTAACCAAAATTTCAGTGTATTTTCATTCTGGATGCTATATAAAGCACATTTTGTAAATGAATAATAATAATAAAAACTCAATTCATTACGATTATCATAATAATTACTGTGATTATACACAATCCGTATTGGTAATAATGATTACGAAACAATCTACTACAGCCACGAAAGTTTAATAACTGAAATAGATGTGTATAAAATCAATTACTTAAAATATTTGTAAAATTACTAATATTTTATTATATACGATTATGGTATTTTAATAAGATTGCATTGCTTTATAAAGGGTTTTATTTATTAATTTAACAAAATTAGCTTTCTGAAGCATCCTGGATGTAAATACGGTTAAATATTGATTATAAATACTCTCGTATTATCTAATAGCTAAATTTTTATTACAGTGTTACAAAGCACATGCTACGGCTTGTATAGCAGAAAAATACTAATAAACGCACCTACTTCTGGGACGGCTTACAGGGCAAATAAACTTACACGCACGTCTAAAAATTTATTTCCATGGGATTCAAACCAGGAATCACGTAGTTCAAAAGTAAGGCCTTAGTCACCCAGGTACGGAGGCCATCNTTTATGAGAGTTTAACTTTAACCAAAATTTCAGTGTATTTTCATTCTGGATGCTATATAAAGCACATTTTGTAAATAAATAATAATAATAAAAACTCAATTCATTACGATTATCATTATAATTACTGTGATTATACACAATCCGTATTGGTAATAATGATTACGAAACAATCTACTACAGCCACGAAAGTTTAATAACTGAAATAGATGTGTATAAAATCAATTACTTAAAATATTTGTAAAATTACTAATATTTTATTATATACGATTATGGTATTTTAATAAGATTGCATTGCTTTATAAAGGGTTTTATTTATTAATTTAGCAAAATTAGCTTTCTGAAGCATCCTGGATGTAAATACGGTTAAATATTGATTATAAATACTCTCGTATTATCTAATAGCTAAATTTTTATTACAGTGTTACAAAGCACATGCTACGGCTTGTATTGCAGAAAAATACTAATAAACGCACCTACCTCTGGGACGGCTTACAGGGCAAATAAACTTACAAGCACGTCTAAAAATGTATTTCCATGGGATTCAAACCAGGAATCACGTAGTTCAAAAGTAAGGCCTTAGTCACCCAGGTACGGAGACCATCNGTATTTCCATGGGATTCAAACCAGGAATCACGTAGTTCAAAAGTAAGGCCTTAGTCACCCAGGTACGGAGACCATCTATAACGAAGCCTACTTACAGATACAGTACGTATACATCAGCGCAAAAGCAAAGCAAGCGTACAAGTGCATGTAACGAATGTCTCATATGATAATTTGGAAGGATAAGGATAAGAAGCTTTTAACTAGACACGAAACATCGCATGATCACACGGTTGTAAAGATAAATTCAAGAGAATTTATCTTTCCACCCCACCCCAACCACATTCTAGTTTTCCACCACAAAAAAAGAAAGGAACTTTACTGAGTCGTACGGCGTACGTGCAAACAACAAATTAATTGTTAAAAGAATGCCTCATCTCGTTCGTCGCGCCAAACCATTACACACACAAATTTGGAGACCAGTTGTTATCAACCCAACAATTTATAAACTATTTTAGCATTTTTTGTTTTAGGTGTTAAGATAACGATACACAAACGCACACCATAATAGCACTTGCGATAAATTACTTCTCACGGCGAACCAGTTTTCTGAGCTATCGCCTCCGCTGGAATGTACCTCCGACCTGCGCCAGCACATTTCAAGCCCCGCCCTCACGACGGTATCGGGATAGGAGAGTATATATATGACGGCGGCGGACGGGGAAATATAGCACAGCTCGACAGGCAATCTCGACGACCCGGTGTCTGCGAAGCCTCGTCGACTCCAACGGAACGGAACAACGGAATCGCTACATCGCGACGAGATTTATCGCGCAGCGCGTCCTCGGAGTGGGATACAAGGCGACCTGGGATCGGCGCTGCTTGAACGAGTTTCCCGGGTCTTGGGATCCCGCTTCTTCGGGGATGCTTTCTGCAATAATAGACTCGCGCGCTCGCGGCCCCTTTCAGCGAGCTGGAAGGTCTGTTCTTGAAATGAAATGTGAAGAGTCAAGTACACAACGAACAGGAAACCAGAGAGAGAGAAAGAGAGAGAGAGAACGAGAGAGAGAGAGGAAAGAAGACCGAAAGATAAAATTAAATAGAGAGAAAACAAGAGAGATAAAAAGAGAGGAAAATACAGATAACTAAAGAACAACTGAAAATGGGCATAGTCAATTCACGGTTATTACATCAAAGGGGCAGCGCACCGCATTCGTGCGCACTCAGCATATTAATATTTTGCATAAGAACTATTTCTTACTAGGCGTTACCAAAACACCTGTTTTCTCATTGTTTTTTTTTTTCATATTAATAAAATTTAATATTATAATTTATAAGTAAAATATAAGTAAAAGTTAAGTTTGACAAAGCATAATGTACTTATAAGTTAAAGTATGTATAAAACGCTTGTGATACATGTCATATTTAGGGAATAACCAAACACATCAAACATTCGGTGATTTTTCAAAGGTTTAATTCAAAAAGTGTGAAGAAACCGCGAATAGACTATATAAGCAAACGCGTGAATTCTGCCTGCGGTGAACTAGATAACTAAACTGCTGTGGTTGTCCAACGACTGACGCTGGCTAGAAACTGCTCACATCACAGCATCTAATTTCTGATATTAGCAGTCCCATTCAGCACAACAAATGGGGCAACTACTTGTGAAGGAACACAAATGACATGTTAATAAACAACAAAACTTTTGCGAAGATAACAGATGTTTATACTGTGGTCTTTTTTCCCCAAGACGGAGTACTACTAATATACTTCCGGATACCGAATGTCAGGTGAATTTCAGAGAAGCCAGGAGTTTAATAATTGTGTCGCTTAAGAAGAAAATAATACATTTTCGCTATGAAATAAACACATCTCGATTCCAAATGAAATTCAGAAAGATGTAACAATGTCGTTTCATGGCACCGGTGAACTGNTTGAAATAAACACATCTCGATTCCAAATGAAATTCAGAAAGATGTAACAATGTCGTTTCATGGCACCGGTGAACTGGTGAATACAATTTATAAGCCATTACTGACATGCAAGTTTTATTTAAAAATGTGCATACGTAAAGAAAATTTCAAAGTTTTAATATTTTTACCGTCTACAACTAGTTATAAATAAAGTTTATATTTCCCATAAACAGCAAAAATAAATACAGTGCCTCACATTAATATTCTGTATGACCTTATGTTACATTAGAAATTAAGATAAACATAAAAGCATATTGCACAATCATTCTCGTGTGCTTTAAATGAAAGGCAATAGTAGCCAATAACTGAAATGAGCAGTACAAGTTAATGGAACACAATATTTTGTCCTCGCGTGCTGCTTAAGTATGTCACTTTAATATTCGGCCAGTTGTGGTGGACGCGTGGCACAGGCATGATGCACATTGCGTTCGTACCTCGTGTANCGACCTGGGATCGGCGCTGCTTGAACGAGTTTCCCGGGTCTTGGGATCCCGCTTCTTCGGGGATGCTTTCTGCAATAATAGACTCGCGCGCTCGCGGCCCCTTTCAGCGAGCTGGAAGGTCNATCCCGCTTCTTCGGGGATGCTTTCTGCAATAATAGACTCGCGCGCTCGCGGCCCCTTTCAGCGAGCTGGAAGGTCCGTTCTTGAAATGAAATGTGAAGAGTCAAGTACACAACGAACAGGAAACCAGAGAGAGCGAAAGAGAGAACGAGAGAGAGAGAGGACAGAAGACCGAAAGATAAAATTAAATAGAGAGAAAACAAGAGAGATAAAAAGAGAGGAAAATACAGATAACTAAAGAACAACTGAAAATGGGCATAGTCAATTCACGGTTATTACATCAAAGGGGCAGCGCACAGCATTCGTGCGCACTCAGCATATTAATATTTTGCATAAGAACTATTTCTTACTAGGCGTTACCAAAACACCTGTTTTCTCACTGTTTTTTTTTTCATATTAATAAAATTTAATATTATAATTTATAAGTAAAATATAAGTAAAAGTTAAGTTTGACAAAGCATAATGTACTTATAAGTTAAAGTATGTATAAAACGCTTGTGATACATGTCATATTTAGGGAATAACCAAACACATCAAACATTCGGTGATTTTTCAAAGGTTTAATTCAAAAAGTGTGAAGAAACCGCGAATAGACTATATAAGCAAACGCGTGAATTCTGCCTGCGGTGAACTAGATAACTAAACTGCTGTGGTTGTCCAACGACTGACGCTGGCTAGAAACTGCTCACATCACAGCATCTAATTTCTGATATTAGCAGTCCCATTCAGCACAACAAATGGGGCAACTACTTGTGAAGGAACACAAATGACATGTTAATAAACAACAAAACTTTTGCGAAGATAACAGATGTTTATACTGTGGTCTTTTTTCCCCAAGACGGAGTACTACTAATATACTTCCGGATACCGAATGTCAGGTGAATTTCAGAGAAGCCAGGAGTTTAATAATTGTGTCGCTTAAGAAGAAAATAATACATTTTCGCTTTGAAATAAACACATCTCGATTCCAAATGAAATTCAGAAAGATGTAACAATGTCGTTTCATGGCACCGGTGAACTGGTGAATACAATTTATAAGCCATTACTGACATGCAAGTTTTATTTTAAAATGTGCATACGTAAAGAAAATTTCAAAGTTTTAATATTTTTACCGTCTACAACTAGTTATAAATAAAGTTTATATTTCCCATAAACAGCAAAAATAAATACAGTGCCTCACATTAATATTCTGTATGACCTTATGTTACATTAGAAATTAAGATAAACATAAAAGCATATTGCACAATCATTCTCGTGTGCTTTAAATGAAAGGCAATAGTAGCCAATAACTGAAATGAGCAGTACAAGTTAATGGAACACAATATTTTGTCCTCGCGTGCTGCTTAAGTATGTCACTTTAATATTCGGCCAGTTGTGGTGGACGCGTGGCACAGGCATGATGCACATTGCGTTCGTACCTCGTGTAATTCTCTGCACGCTCTCTGCGCTGAGAGGTTCTATTGGGTAGCTCTGTTGACTGCGTCAGTCAGGAAAATGGGACGTAGGGCAGGAATACAAAGTTTGAACAGCGGCAGCTGGTCATTTTTCATTATACAAAGAATAAATCTCAACGAGAAATTGCGGAGCACTTTAATCTGCCGAGGTCCACTGTCAAAGACATCAAGAGAAAGTTTGAGAAGGCAGATACAATAAATTCAGTGCCTCAAAAAGCACAGCCAAAAAAACTAAACAAGACAGAAGAACGTCTAGTAACCAGGAAAATAAAGAAAGATCGAAAATTAGTACTTGCTAACGTACCATGGAGGTACTCAATGAATGTGGAAAGGAAGTCCATCGAGAAACCATACGACGAGTTATCAGAAGAGCAGGATATAATGGCAGGGTATCTAGAAAGAAGCCTTTTATTAATTAGGCAAATAGAAGAAAATGCTTACGTTCGCAAAAGACCACGCTGACAAAGATGAAATCTGGTGGAAAAATGTTATTTTTGCTGATGAGACGAAATTGAATGTGTTTGGTTCAGATGGCAGGGTAACAATATGGCGCAAGCCAAACGAGGAGTTAAAACCTGGGAACATACAACCTACTGAGAAACACAGTGGACGTAGTATTATGATCTGGGGCTGTATATCTGCAGCAGGTGCTGGAAGGCTGTACGTGTCGATGGAACAATGAAAAAGGAAGACCACCTCAACACCCTGACAGCAAACCTACACAAGAGGGATGATAATCTGGGCATTAGGAACTCGTTTAAGTTCTACCAAGATAATGACCCGAAAAAAAAGTCGTACATTGTCAAGAGCTGGCTTTTGTATAACTGCCCCAAAGTCATTAACACACCTCCTCAATCACCCAACCTGAATCCCATAGAAAATCTGTGGGATGAATTCAAAAGAAGACTGCGTACTACAACAATTAGGTCGACAAAAGAATTAGAGAAAAGTTTCAAGGAATGATGGAGCGAGATTGGCTCCGAATGTACCAGGAATATAATTTCTAATATGCCACAACGCATGCGAGAAGTAATTAAACAGAATGGACATGCTACCAGGTACAAAAAACTGTGTGTTTAGTTTTCAAAGAGGATTATGTTTGTGTTTGAATGATGATGGCCGAATATTAAAGTGGCGTACTTATGCAGCATGGGATGACAAAATCATATTGTTTGTAAAGTTGCAGTGCTCATTTCCGTTATTGACTACCGCTATATTTCATTTAAAGCACACAAGAATGATTGTGCAATATGATTTATGTTTATGTTCATTACTAATGTAACATAAGGCCATGAAACTTCGATAATCATAGGTGGCCAAATATTAATGTGAGCTACTGTATATGTTCCCAGCTGATACGCTAAAACAAAGCAGACTCCAAAATATATCAAATGTACCAAAATAACGGAATGTTTAACTACTGTCTTAGGGTATTCTCAATTTCAAATTTACTATAAACTATACAGAAATTGCATAAAACACAAAAATTATAAATATTTGAGTGAACTGAAAAGTATAGTTCAAACTACACGTTGCTGAAATTACTTAACGCAATTTTTCAGATTCCTTTCAAACTACTTCAACTTGTTATATTGTTAAAATCACATGTAGACTGCCAGTATTTTACTTCACTCCCCATAACCCTTTTCTATTACAGAAAAATCCACGACTTTTTGGAAAAATAAAATTAATCAAAAAGGCCCATCCTTAACGCTTTTCTAGAGAAGACGAATACCATGAAAGAAATCACGGCGATACTTTAACTTCGGTAACTCATCACGTACAATCGATCCTCTAGTACATATGTAGCATTTCTCATGACCGTTTCAGTAACCTACTCGTAAAACGAAAATGCAAAACAATTCTGAAAATGTTAAAACTTGCCTCCCCACGCTATCTACGCGAAAAATTTTATTTTTAAAGTAGCAGAGCAAAACACGAACGCACGAAACAATTTTGAAAAATAAGTAAGTAGTCTTTATAACAGTGCTGTGCAAGCGTCCTGTAATACTTTCAGAGAACATTTCGATCACATTCTCGTAGAAGACATACATAAAACCATTAACACGCTTCAGAGAGTACGTGGGCTTTAAGGGGTAAAACGGGAATTACGAATTTCGATAAATTTAATAAAGTCTAAGAGAATACAGCAAATATAAGGAATATAAAGGAGGGGAGGAAAAAGGATGAGAATGCCAAAAAAAAAATTGGATGAGAATATTAAGTTTTAGACAATGACAAACCCTAAGAAAAAATAAAAACCATCTTCNAAGGATGAGAATGCCAAAAAAAAAATTGGATGAGAATATTAAGTTTTAGACAATGACAAACCCTAAGAAAAAATAAAAACCATCTTCCTCCGACCACGAAAAAAGCATAAATAAAAACGTTTTATGCATAATTAATTTTGAGTGTGTGTTACGACTAAGGAAATTAGTGTACTTAGAACGGTATTCATAAGAANTGTGTTTGAATGATGATGGCCGAATATTAAAGTGGCGTACTTATGCAGCATGGGATGACAAAATCATATTGTTTGTAAAGTTGCAGTGCTCATTTCCGTTATTGACTACCGCTATATTTCATTTAAAGCACACAAGAATGATTGTGCAATATGATTTATGTTTATGTTCATTACTAATGTAACATAAGGCCATGAAACTTCGATAATCATAGGTGGCCAAATATTAATGTGAGCNTGTTTATGTTCATTACTAATGTAACATAAGGCCATGAAACTTCGATAATCATAGGTGGCCAAATATTAATGTGAGCCACTGTATATGTTCCCAGCTGATACGCTAAAACAAAGCAGACTCCAAAATAGATCAAATGTACCAAAATAACGGAATGTTTAACTACTGTCTTAGGGTATTCTCAATTTCAAATTTACTATAAACTANTATCAAATGTACCAAAATAACGGAATGTTTAACTACTGTCTTAGGGTATTCTCAATTTCAAATTTACTATAAACTATACAGAAATTGCATAAAACACAAAAATTATAAATATTTGAGTGAACTGAAAAGTATAGTTCAAACTACACGTTGCTGAAATTACTTAACGCAATTTTTCAGATTCCTTTCAAACTACTTCAACTTGTTATATTGTTAAAATCACATGTAGACTGCCAGTATTTTACTTCACTCCCCATAACCCTTTTCTATTACAGAAAAATCCACNATTGTTAAAATCACATGTAGACTGCCAGTATTTTACTTCACTCCCCATAACCCTTTTCTATTACAGAAAAATCCACGACTTTTTGGAAAAATAAAATTAATCAAAAAGGCCCATCCTTAACGCTTTTCTAGAGAAGACGAATACCATGAAAGAAATCACGGCGATACTTTAACTTCGGTAACTCACCACGTACAATCGATCCTCTAGTACATATGTAGCATTTCTCATGACCGTTTCAGTAACCTACTCGTAAAACGAAAATGCAAAACAATTCTGAAAATGTTAAAACTTGCCTCCCTGCCCTATCTACGCGAAAAATTTTATTTTTAAAGTAGCAGAGCAAAACACGAACGCACGAAACAATTTTGAAAAATAAGTAAGTAGTCTTTATAACAGTGCTGTGCAAGCGTCCTGTAATACTTTCAGAGAACATTTCGATCACATTCTCGTAGAAGACATACATAAAACCATTAACACGCTTCAGAGAGTACGTGGGCTTTAAGGGGTAAAACGGGAATTACGAATTTCGATAAATTTAATAAAGTCTAAGAGAATACAGCAAATATAAGGAATATAAAGGAGGGGAGGAAAAGGATGAGAATGCCAAAAAAAAAATTGGATGAGAATATTAAGTTTTAGACAATGACAAACCCTAAGAAAAAATAAAAACCATCTTCCTCCGACCACGAAAAAAGCATAAATAAAAAAGTTTTATGCATAATTAATTTTGAGTGTGTGTTACGACTAAGGAAATTAGTGTACTTAGAACGGTATTCATAAGAANAGTTTTATGCATAATTAATTTTGAGTGTGTGTTACGACTAAGGAAATTAGTGTACTTAGAACGGTATTCATAAGAAAAAAACAACACAAAATGTGTAAAGAGACAATCAATGCGAAAAATTTCTAGGAAGATATGATTCGGTATAAGCCGGAGTTAACAGTGTAAATGAGATGGAAAGACAGCTAACTAGGCGGAGGTTGATAATATAACAGTCCTGCAAGGAGAAACTTAAGCTACAGGCAAATAGAAAGAAAATTCCGAATTTTTGTAATTACGAGAATAAAACAAAAAAGATCAACAACGGAAACTCATGAAATGAAATAGGATGAAATGGGAGATGCTATAATGAAAGGGAAAACAGCTGTGGAAGAGGCGAGGGAGATGCAGGACAGAAAGGCGCTAGAAATCGATAGAAAAAAAAACATCATAATTGTGGAAAAGGTCTACATGAAATTGCTATTTAAGAGAAAACTCAAAAACCCCATGTAATTTATGAGGGCGGGGAATGCCCGGAGCATTCCCCGGAAACTATAATTATAGCCCGTCGAAAAAATAAAAGTTGGGTAGGGTAAATAAAATGAGAACACAGAACAAGCGGCTTCACTTTATCCTACTGTTCAACAAAACGCTAAACAAGAAATTTTAAGGAAAAATACCAAAACAACAGCTTGATTTTACGGAAGGGCATAACCACACGCGATGTTACATGACAGCTGCTTAAGAATTGAAGAGATTCGTATAGAGAAATCATGAGCATATGTCTAGGAACAAAGACATGACTTATGGTTTGCTAATAAGAAGAACTGGCTATTATTGCGAAGTGTACTAAAGGGATGAAACATAACGCAACATTTTGAGAACCAAAGTTAACGGCCGTGCCTACCAAGCCGGCAACCGCGAACTTCAAATGGGCGATCAATATTAAACGAAATTCCTTCTCATTGTGTCACTTTTAAAGATAACNCCGGCAACCGCGAACTTCAAATGGGCGATCAATATTAAACGAAATTCCTTCTCATTGTGTCACTTTTAAAGATAACAAGTTCAAACAAAAAACATTTTTACGCGACTCTCAAAAAATATTGCTACATAAAATTATATTTAAAAAAAATATATTCATCTTTATTTTTTTTTGTTATATGTATATTTCAATATAAGATTTTACAAAAAAAACCTATCGGCAAGGTGTCTTAACGTAGCAACATTCATTAAAAAATGCCACGTATAATACTTTTTGTTTGAAATAGTTTTCTTTAAAAATGTCGCAAAAAGTAGAAATTTCGTTTAACATTGNCCGGCAACCGCGAACTTCAAATGGGCGATCAATATTAAACGAAATTCCTTCTCATTGTGTCACTTTTAAAGATAACTAGTTCAAACAAAAAACATTTTTACGCGACTCTCAGAAAATATTGCTACATAAAATTATATTTAAAAAAAATATATTCATCTTTATTTTTTTTGTTATATGTATATTTCAATATAAGATTTTACAAAAAAAAAACCTATCGGCAAGGTGTCTTAACGTAGCAACATTCCTTAAAAAATTCCACGTATAATACTTTTTGTTTGAAATAGTTTTCTTTAAAAATGTCGCAAAAAGTAGAAATTTCGTTTAACATTGATTCCCCATTCGAAGTTCGCGGCTGCCGGCTTGATAGACAGGGTCATGAAGTTTAAAATTGCATGGACACCCATAAAGCTAAGATCAAAGTATTTCCTGAATACAGTTATACGGGCACGGACTTGGTGCAAAGTCATGTCGGAGGTAGGCGGGGAGCGTCACTGACTCTACATCCTCACCGCTAGGGCATAAATCCCAGTACCTGAAACTAACGACGGCATTCGGAATAGAAGAGACCAAACGATATTTGTTTGATGTGGGGTAATAATGTTACCAAAAAATAATTTTCCGTGTGCATACATAACAAAGGACGACGGAATTATGGGGTTCAACGAGAGATGCGATAACTGGCGGGTTTTCAATAAAACAAATGCTACCCATTTGTGAACCAGGTGACAGTATTTTCAGATAATGAAGAGTAATTAAATTAAACTTGCAATAAGAAAAAAGGTGACGAATATAAATGATAAAATAAAATGAGAAACGGCAAAGAAAAACAGGTGGTGACAGTTATAAAAGGAAGGAACAATTGCGCAGCAGCGTATACTTTTTGACCAATATTTAACAGGGTTTAGTTGAACGGACCTTCAGCAGTAAAGAAGAGGTTTCTAGTAACTGATGAAAGAACACCGTTGAAAACCATAGGGCAGACTCTTTAAGTAGCATTTTGTTCGAATCAGCTATGTTCATTTTCAAGAAAAGAAAGAAGCTGACTGGCTGCTTTTAATATTTTACTGAAAAAAGGGTTTCTGTAGATTGCATATTTACCACACGTCTATACTTGCAAAGGTTAAGAAAATATTATATTTAATGCAAAAAATTAAGGCTCTGAAATAACTGCAAGGAATAAGCCACATTTTGGAGAACCAAGTTTTGTAAAGACAGTGGAAGGATCAAAGAGAAAAGGTAGTCTAAGACTAATTAGAATGTTAAGACATTGCGAAACGGGAATTCCATTAAATTAAGAAGATGACACAAAGAAATGCGTAAGAAGATGCGCCAAGGACCAGCATGAATTCGGGTTGCTAATGAGAAGAGTGTATCGCCTTATTAGAAAGCAAATTTGCACAAAGAACTGATGTTTTAAAATTTCTCAGTTAAAAAATTTTATTCGGCACACGAAAGAGTAAATAGCATTTACAGTTTTAATTTTTTTATAGCCGAGTTGAGAGAATTTGGTCGGCGCTTAGCAGCGAGGTCTTCAGTGCCTCTGAGGATGAAATAACGTGAATATGAAAACGGCGGAATGCAAGGGCGGGAGGAATATAAATGCTGTGAGAAAGCCATCCAGTCAACGGTTTGGTTTATAAATTTCTTGAGTACTTCACGTACGGAAGTTTTCATTAACAACGACAAATTAAGGATCATTATAAACCGTTCTTTGAACAGAGTGAGACTAAATTGAAAATTGCAAAATTCTGAAACATGTTTGGTAAATATCCACAAATAAGTGTTAGTGTTTTTAAAAATTTAAATTACATAGACATATATTTAAAACTTAAAAAAAGTTATTTCGTAGCTTTATAAACGGTAATTTTCAGACGTAAAACCACCGAATAAGCATTTTATTCGCTTACACCTGCAAATTTTAGTTCACACACATGCCATTAAAAACCTAAATATGCATAATTAATCACTGGTACGAAAATACGAAAAAATATCACCTTGCCAAAAGGAAAGGTGCAAATCCCCTCGAACTCTCATTATTTCCTAGTTTTTCCACGTACTGTATTGATTGTATGGGGTCGTCGTTTTGAAGGGGGAAGAGGGGTTCATGACGCTCGCCACCGCGTCGGCCGTATTCCAGTAAAGGGCAGGGCTCGTTCCGGTCAGCGCTCCCATCTGAGGCGACCTTTACGCTCACTCGCCCGCTGGACAGGGCCGGCCGTCTCGCCGACCGCTGGAAATGTTGCCGGTGACGGAACCACCAGCGAGGGCTTGGAGGGCGCGGCTGTGAGACAGGAGCAGCAATAGACCCGGCGAAGAAGAAAGAACGCATTCATTACCTCTGACGTCGCTAAACGGAGAAAGGTAATTTTCCCGGTTAAAATGCCCGGCAGCAGGAGGGAATTAAAATCCGCCGAGGGAGGAAGAATGGGAGACTTAAAGGGGATGCCTCCGTCTCCCAGCCATGGTTGATCATAGCCGTGTATAATTCAATTTTCTCCCCCCCTGCACCGCCGTGCATTCACTCTTTGGATTTTCTCTCCGGGTCCTTGTTTTCATCTCCGCGCGCTTTATATGGAACCCCTGGCTTTATCCGCGGTCGGTGTCGCGATGCATTAGATGCACTCCCAAAAAACCAGTGCTACCCGTCCCCCACCCTAAAATTCAGTGTGATGGAAAACATCACTTCTCTTTGTTCTCGAGTTGTGACCTCTTCTGGTTATGACAAGAGTTGTAAGCGGCAAATTGGCTTCGCCCCACGGCTCATGCGTGTTTTTGTTCGGTTTGAGGTCGGTTATGACAGCTCCTACTTACCTACTACGCAGGGGACATGGCTGTGCAGTGGCTAGACCGTCAGGACTCTCATCACTGTGACGGAATGCGATTCTCCGTTGTTCCGAGTAGCTATTATTTTCAGCTGTATACAACTTTTCTCAGTACACATTCTTCCAATAACTGTGTCACGTCGTATATGTACTATGCAGTACAAGTATAAAAGAATACCCCAACTTTGAAGGTCTATAATATCAAAACCAAACCACCTACAACCTTAATTGACCAATAAAATAAATCGTGTAACCGTGAAGTTTGTTTACCTTACGTTCATAAATGTTCAATGTGACCACCACGAGCTGCTCCAACGACATCTACGGAATAATCAAACTCGTTCTGCACTCATGTCTGCATGTCCGGTGTTACGGTTTGGATGGCATCCGTAGTTCTCGTTTTGAGGTCGTCAATGTTAGCCGGCAATGGTGGACGAAACACTTGATCCTTTATGTACCCCTATAGAANTTCTCGTTTTGAGGTCGTCAATGTTAGCCGGCAATGGTGGACGAAACACTTGATCCTTTATGTACCCCTATAGAAACAAATCGCACGGGGTAAGATCGGGGCCTCTTGGAGGCCAGTGATGAAGAACCTGGTCACCAGCTGCTCCTCGAACAGTCCAGTGTTGCGGTAACGTCTCGTTCAGATATCCGCGAATAGCTAGGTACCAATGGGGTGGCGCACCATAAAGGAAACAGCAGACCGTCCCCTTCACATTGACATGTCGAATGCGAGCTCGCTACTCCCTCACCACCTTAAACCGAGAGTTACGAGCGCCATCCAAACCGAAACACCTGACATGTTGACAAGAGTGTGGAACGAGTTTGATTATCGCGTAGATGTCGTTAGAGCAGCTCGTGGTGGTCACATTGAACATTTATGAATGTAAGGTAAANCGAGTTTGATTATCGCGTAGATGTCGTTAGAGCAGCTCGTGGTGGTCACATTGAACATTTATGAATGTAAGGTAAACAAACTTCACCGTTCCACGGTTCATTTTATTGGTCAATCAAGGTTGTAGGTTGTTTGGTTTTGATATTATAGACCTTAAAAGTTGGGGTATTCTTCTATACTCATAATGTAAATGCATATGCATATATCTATACTCATCCTGCATATGCATATACGCGTAAGTGCATGTTTGTGTGTGTGGGTGCCCATGCATATGAAAGTAAGTAAGTATGCAAGCAAACGTATACGCGTGTGCATGCCCCTAAAATATTCTGAAATTGTACACCCAACTTTTACAGTTTTCGACCATGCTGGGCACTTATTTCCAAAATGCCTACAATTTTCTACTGTCCGCTGTATTATCTCAAAAACCACTCAACTGACGTTAACCTAATTTGGCATGTTGATGATTTGGTATATTATAATTGATAGAAACACATATATTCATATGTCCGTTAATTTGGAAATTGAATCAATTTTTAAAAAAATGTAAGTTTATACCATACCTTAAGAATTGCTCAACCGATTCCCGCCAAATTTAGCATGCAAGTAATACTTCTGTGAGAAAACTGAAATTACGTGAATTTACGACATAAAACTTTTTTAAAACGACGGCCTTTCTTTAAGTTGTTCTGCCGTATCTAAGGAATTATTACACACATTTCAATAAAACATGGTATGCTCGAAGTACTTCATCTTTTGTAAGATAGCTTCAACTGGAATATAGAGCTTTTATATCATAATTCAAATACTACCAGAGCGAATCCCAATAATCACAACATACAAAAATTATTATTTAAACGACCCTAATTAAGAAATTTTAAATCGTTAAAGCATTTACTAATAATGGTGGCCCCATTTTACTTGCAGTAACATGCTATATCTATGTAACTATTAAATCGTTTTAAATCTAACTTGACATACTGGCTAACTGATGACCTCGTTCGTCCGCCTTGTTGGANAGCTTCAACTGGAATATAGAGCTTTTATATCATAATTCAAATACTACCAGAGCGAATCCCAATAATCACAACATACTAAAATTATTATTTAAACGACCCTAATTAAGAAATTTTAAATCGTTAAAGCATTTACTAATAATGGTGGCCCCATTTTACTTGCAGTAACATGCTATATCTCTGTAACTATTAAATCGTTTTAAATCTAACTTGACATACTGGCTAACTGATGACCTCGTTCGTCCGCCTTGTTGGANATGTAACTATTAAATCGTTTTAAATCTAACTTGACATACTGGCTAACTGATGACCTCGTTCGTCCGCCTTGTTGGAGGACTTCATATCAAAAATTTAAGTGTAATTACCTACCACATTAACTTGTAAATCGAGTTCCCTTTAACAGAACTATGGAAGGCGACTTACATACTCGTATTACAGTCACATATTTTCATGTGGCTTTACATATTTCTTAGTACAAAATGTCATAGCACTGATAATATTAAACCGATTAAAACTAAACTTAATGTGCTCAAGTGCCTACTGTATGCACTAAATTCACGAGATGGAAATATAAATTTTGCAAAGTAGCTCTGCCAAAAAAATTATAGTTGTGCATAGTATCACAGTATGCCATAAAAATTTTCTTTGCCGCTGTAACGCGAAAATGCTCGTTCCTACAGCACTTAGAACATTTGCATAATTTTCATGCATACCTTAAAATAACGCAAATTTAGCAAAAGCCACCTTCTACAGACGGCACTTTGAGGATACAGCAATTGAGAAATACGAAAATAGAACAGGTCACTAGACTCTGATTATTAGGCTGTAAATGTTTGGATGGACTTGCATATTTTTGGTCAATTTCAAATCCTGACACACATGTTGTGTGTATACATACAATACATACANTTTGGATGGACTTGCATATTTTTGGTCAATTTCAAATCCTGACACACATGTTGTGTGTATACATACAATACATACATAGCGTATTCAAAGTGCAAGGCCCACATAACGTAAGCAGTTTTTTTTTCCCCCGAAATATTACGTCGCAAACTACAAACCCAATAACCAAATTCAGGGATAATTTCGTAAAATCACAAAAGGCTTAATTTCGTTACAGAATCACGACTATTTTGAATGATTTTCCCCCGGTGCTTAACAATAATTTCACAATTTTTTTNGTTTGGATGGACTTGCATATTTTTGGTCAATTTCAAATCCTGACACACATGTTGTGTGTATACATACAATACATACACAGCGTATTCAAAGTGCAAGGCCCACATAACTTAAGCAGTTTTTTTTTTCCCCCGAAATATTACGTCGCAAACTACAAACCCAATAACCAAATTCAGGGATAATTTCGTAAAATCACAAAAGGCTTAATTTCGTTACATAATCACGACTATTTTGAATGATTTTCCCCCGGTGCTTAACAATAATTTCACAATTTTTTTAAATTGTATACGCATGCATTTTTAAGGTGAAAATTTTCATAAAAACTGTGCAATGAGTTGCTTGAAAGATTCTTGAAATGGGGGCGAATGATTAAATGCAATATTTTTAACATACTCTATTGCTACATTATATCGTCACAGAAAACCAAGTTTTCTGTGATGACATAGTGTAGCAATGGAGTATGTGCAAATTTTGAGAAATTACCGTTGTACATATATATCTTCAAAATCTCAATCGTTTATGGATTTAGGCCGGCAGGACTTTCATTTGGCAAAGGTATCTGTCATTCAATTCATATCATCCAAATGTGAACCATAGTAAATTTTTTTGATAATTTAAAGCATTCAGTTTTTTACCTATACACCGCAAGTCGGGTATCCAAAAGTGTTTTTAACAAATCTACTACGTATAAAGCGAAGCCACATCAAGATAGTATATTACTAACATATGACTTTCTTGATATTCTTAGAGAATCACCCGAACCGTAATGCTACAGCAGTGTTTATGCTTTGGCGCTGTAACCTCGTGTTACCGTTTGGAGTGTACTCGCTCCGCTGAACAGCGCGAAATACAAAACTCCGGCTTTCACAGTAGAAGAAGAGTGCATCTCGAGAAATGTGATCTCTGAATGATTGATTGCAACGAAGAGCATTTCTCTCTGGAGCCCAGTCTGGCCCCCGGCTTCTCCTTCGCGCTAGAAACCACTCGCCCCTCAAGGGGCGCCCACGGAGGCGGCTCCGTTCCCCGATAGTTGCGTCGTCTGCCAATCAGGTCGTTCCCTGCAGGGATACCACTCAAGCCAGCAGTGTCTCAGTCCATTTAAGGACAAATGCCAACTTCCAGCGAGTTTCTTTTCAGAAAATAACGTATAGGCTGTTCACGGTAAAGTAATCACACGTAAAATTTACTTTTGTAAAAAAAAAAAATTACTAACTGCCAGTTACATATAAGCTACTGAACACACGTTCATGCAGGCTACCAGTTAAGTTAACAGCGAATCAAGTAAAGTTACAAGTCGTGGCGTTGTATTACGAGCGTAATATTTAAATATATGCTAAATAAATTTAGTATTACTTTCCGCGACACACAGAACACGAACTGAAATATAAGTAACATGTTTAGGTTCCTAAAAATTTTAAGTTTCTACCTGAATGACGCATGAATAAAGTAAATAGGTACATGGAACTGTAAATTTTACATGTGGCAGAAGATTACAAAACGAGGAGAAAAGTATATCTTAAGCAGGGTGTTCAATTAATTGTAAACAACGTATACTGAGATACCTCACGAAAAAGAACCTTGGCCAAGCACACATTAATTTCCACCTGTCTTGCATACATGTAGTTTAAAATTATACACTGACNCACACGTAAAATTTACTTTTGTAAAAAAAAAAAATTACTAACTGCCAGTTACATATAAGCTACTGAACACACGTTCATGCAGGCTACCAGTTAAGTTAACAGCGAATCAAGTAAAGTTACAAGTCGTGGCGTTGTATTACGAGCGTAATATTTAAATATATGCTAAATAAATTTAGTATTACTTTCCGCGACACACAGAACACGAACTGAAATATAAGTAACATGTTTAGGTTACTAAAAATTTTAAGTTTCTACCTGAATGACGCATGAATAAAGTAATTAGGTACATGGAACTGTAAATTTTACATGTGGCAGAAGATTACAAAACGAGGAGAAAAGTATATCTTAAGCAGGGTGTTCAATTAATTGTAAACAACCTATACTGAGATACCTCACGAAAAAGAACCTTGGCCAAGCACACATTAATTTCCACCTGTCTTGCATACATGTAGTTTAAAATTATACACTGACACTACTTGCCAATTCAACTCCCTAGAACTTTTTCACTTCTCTTAGATTTCTAGACTGCGAATTTGTGAATAAGAAAAATTAAAATAAAGCCTTCCACGTGGTGACAAAAGCTGAAACAATCCACATGATATTTTGCATTTATATTAACCGAATTCAATTTAAAATGGAAATCCATTAGAATTTTGCTTTGCTGATTAAATATTTTCACATTGCTCTGAATTTTCAGCAGGATAACGCCCAACCGCACACGGCATGAGTCGCCCAGAACTGCCTCAGTCATGTCCAACCACTACCGGGCCTGCCCGCTCCCCTGACATATCCCTAGTCGAACAGGTATGGGGCCAGTTGAAACGCCAGTTGCCGCCGTGCTACAGTATCCGTGATTTGGAACATACTGTCCAACAATTGTGAGTTCAGTTGCCTCAGGACAACATCCGGCGTCTGCTGGACTCCATGCCAGGCTGTGTTGCAGCGTAATGCGAGGGGGTGGGACGCACTGGTAAAGATGACTGCATGGCATACTACAAAACCATATTAAATTGTCCCGTTGCTCTGTTTTTGTGATTATGTGTATTACTTGTCTGTATCACAGTGTATATTAAGCTCCAGTACCATCTGATACATCCTTCAGTGTTCACTATTTTTATTGTCCGTTAGTGTACTTTNCAGTGTATATTAAGCTCCAGTACCATCTGATACATCCTTCAGTGTTCACTATTTTTATTGTCCGTTAGTGTACTTTAATAAAAATGATATATAAGGTGTTTTTTAAACTACATGTCTGAATTCAAACTACGGCATCCATGGGGTAATATTAAAAAAATCATACTAGAAAAATGTTTGGAAAATTCATGCCGTATTTTTAAATTGAAATTTAAGTTAGCAAAAATGCACCGGGAGTCCGCAACTTCACGTACCAATGTGTTCAACAAGTTGCATACCACGAAGGCGAATGGAACTGGTGCGTCATGTGGCAACCTACTGTACATAGGCGACCATGAAAATGCGTGCAGACCCTACATCGGCAATTCTGCTGTTGTGTGTTGTTGGAAATAAAATGCAATCACATATGGCAGCCTTTAATGCTCAATTACTANACGTGTACAAACAAGCAACCATTAGCAGCGCCCACGTACCTCGAGTTCATGGTGCCCCATGTGCAGGCGCTCTCCTCATGCCGCGGCAGTTCCACTCGCCTTGGTGATATACAACTTGGTTGTGAAATTGCGGAACCCGATGCTGTTTTGCCAACTTCAATTTCAACTTAAAAATACTAGATGAATTTTCCGAACATTTTGCTACAAGGATTTCTTGTTTATATTAGCCCATACATGCCGCGGTTTGAATTTCGACATGTAGTTTAAAAACATCTTGTATATGTCCACAATTCCAGCTTCTAACCACTTCTTGTGACAAAAATATACTTGAGTAAACCACCAGGAATTGAGAAAATAATCTTAAACAATAAACACAGTGAAAAAAAACTGATATAAGAAAAACATACAGAAAAAACAGCCCTGTAATGGAATAGAATAAATAAAATTTACTTTAAAAGCCGTACAAATTACATCATTCGAAAAACATGGAATAAAAGGAAACAAAAAATGAAAGTGCAATGGCATTAATTTTGAAAATGTAGAAGGAAAGCAAAAGCTGCTCATCTTCCGAGAATATTTGTTGGATCCGTGACACATTTTTATATTTTCCCGTATATTTTAAGGCAAGTGGGAGAAACAGAATACTGTGTTAATGACATTAACATCACACAAATTTTTACGATTTGGTAACTCTATGGATGTAAAGTTGCGGATTTTGAGCGTTGAAGTACATTAACGTGATGTGCGCATGTATGTATGCATGCATATGTAAACGTATTTATGCGCACAATATATGATCCACAAATCATTACACATTACATACACTATTTATATATCGAATGGAAAATTACAAACTTTCTCAACTGTCTTTGCCAGCCTCGTATTACTCGCAAAGAATTCTTGTAAACCCCGAACAATAAATCCGTGGTTTTCACTGTAATAAATATCGCTCGTTAAAGAAAACTGTACAAGAGGTAAACGCATATTGTAGAAAGATTTATCACTGAGAGAATATAGCTGTATGACAATTTCATGTCTTTCGAACAGAGAATTATACTTATTTTTCCACTGGCTGCTTTTCACACGCCACAAAATTACAGGCAAAAAAAATTTAAGTGACCGAAAATTTAAGGCCCACGTTTGGTCACAAATAATGCGCGTTGTTGGATCAGCAAGTGAATATATGTGAAACACGTTGCTCCTTAAGGTGGCCGCCTGGGTAGGCCGCCGAACGATGTGCAGAGCTCCAGCAGAAAACTTTTATTAAAAAACCGTTCAATGTGCCTGAGTGAGGTCTGCTTACGAATAGCAATTAAGAAACGTTACGCGTCTGTACAAGTTTTTCAGTTCCTCCATTTCACTCTAAAGCATGTTTTTGTGATAGTGAAAATGGCTGCAATTACGGAAAAGAAAAGAACTAGTCAAAAATGATATACAAATCTTAGCAAAATTGCGACCACTTCGTTTATTTTCAACGACTAACTTTCCATACATTTGACAAAACTTTGTGATTTGATGGAACCACTTCGTAAATTTGCTTCGAGGTGTGTGTGTGTGTGTGTGTATATATATACATATATATGTATGTATGTAAGTAAGTAAGTAAGTAAGTATGTATGTATATATATGTAAACAACATTTACTTTAAGTTAAGAAGGTGTTTAACAGTAAAAATACACTCAAAAATGTTAAAAGTATTTTGTTTTGGAGCGGGATTTGAACAAGAGTAAAAAAACTTCGTAGTTTGCATCTCTTAGCGCTCGGCCACCACATCCTGATGCCAATGGTGAGTATTAACATGTTATCTTGAAAATGAATCACGAAACGCTTTTTAAATTTCTAGTGATGTTTTAATTTTTGAAGTGCTGCTAACTGTTGCCAAGTAGCTTTTGATACTTTTTCGATGCACGAAAGAAAATTTATATGAGTGACATGAATATATTTACTGCCACAGGAACTTTACATTTCTCGTTACAGCGGCGAAGAACGTTTCGTGTANTATGAGTGACATGAATATATTTACTGCCACAGGAACTTTACATTTCTCGTTACAGCGGCGAAGAACGTTTCGTGTAGTCTCGGCATTCTTCTTTCCCGAGACTCCAAGCTATTGGAAATATGGAGAGGTACCGTAGTTTTATATGTAAGGTTTATGTCATAACGGAGCGTGTTTCCGGAACTCTGTAGTTCAGTAAAATGTTTTCGTTGATATGTGGAAATTTTTAACAGTGTAGCCGTAAAGTAACTGGAGCATGAAAAAACTATGGTTTGGCGTTCGTCCAACGAGGGAAGCGCGATATTCGTGCCACGGAAGGGCAGGCAGTATTGGAAAATCGACAGCTGCCGGTCTAGATCACGTGGAGAAAAGGCGAAATACGCGTATTGGCTGAATAATTCAACGCAACAGAGATGTCCACGCGGCGACCTTCGACACGGCACTCCACTCATCTTCGCGTCAACCTGACTGGCTAACACAAATCTCTGTCTGACTGAAAACCCAAGAACGCTCTTTCCTTTACTGTGCAGCAAAAGCACGCTTTATAGCTAACGGGCACGAACTTTGCTATCGGTGTGAGATCACACACTTTAACTTGCATATTTTCTTCGAGCATGACTCCAGGGATTCAGCCTAAATAAATAAAGAACATTTTTTCATCATTTTTTAAAATCATGCCAACTATGACACTGGCACCTGCACATTACATCTGTGACTACAGCACTTAACCTAATTTGCAGCCTTCAGTCACGGGACTAAACAGCGCCATTATCTTTTCGACAAAAAATCTTAGCCTACTTTACGTTCCTACACTACTTCAAACTTTATAATACAATTTAATGATACTTAAATATCGCCTTTAAAACACTAATTAAGACTAATAACGAGAGAAAATTATTTCGAGTGCGATCGAGATACATAAAGAACACGGTGGGCGTGAACATATTGAGAAGTTAGAAAATATAACAAAAAAATTATGAATATTTTTATACGTACCGGATGTATTACCACGACCTTGAAAAAATTTTGTGGCGTGGTAGTAGGGACCTTAATTGCCATATTAAATCACACGAAATTTCAAACTAGCTTTGTGCAATTTTTTCCGTAGCATCTGCTAATAAAAGCTAGTACAGCAGTCATCGTGACATTTGCCATCTGGCCACATTTCATATCAGGTCTCACGCAGGCTCCACGCTGCAGTTTCAGAGCGTCGCCGGGCGCTCTTACGTCACTGATAATTGAATTCCTGATAAATGCAAAAACGGATGACTTCATGTTCATCATATGCACATAAAATAACAAATCATGAAAATGGCATTAAAATATGGCAAAGTCAAATAAAATTGACAACCGCAGAGTTTAAATATTATCTGGAGTATTCATGACTTAAAATATTAACACAAAAATAAAACAACCTAGTTTTGAAATTATACGCTATTAAAATATGTATACTTCCTGTATGCTGTGATGACGGAGTGGTAAGGTTTTGGCTTGTGCACATACAAATATGGTATGGGCTTCGAATCAAAACTCAAACTAATTTAACAAAATATTCTGGTGACATTCTGACGACTTCTGAGAAAACATCAATACGAATTCAAATTTCGAATAATAGTGAGGCAATATTGACATGTGCGTAGTATGTACACAACGCAAGTTACTGGCTACGAATTCTAAGAGTGAACCATACGCTCGTCGATGCACCTACGAAGTGTGTTTCTTGCAACGGCGCCTCTGCTTGCCGGTTTGCAAAACAGCTGCTACACAGGCTCGTGCACCAGGCCCTGTAGAAGTGAGTACAATAGTAAATACAATAGCAGGTATCGTGTAATGAAAGCTTAATTGGATTATTAGCCACCGCTGTTTCTGAGGAGCACTGTGGGCTCTCAGAAATTGCACAACCGCCTGCAGAATATTTCATACACAAAGATTATGTAACAGCCAATCAACGGAAAATATATCTTCGAACGAGTGTTTCCATGTAAATTAATGTTACTTACAGCAAAAACAATTTTTCAGGCATGCTTCAAAACTTCCAATTGAAACCAACGTTCTTTTCTGAAGCAGCACTCTTGTAATACTATCAAACCATTCTCGTTATAGAACTTTTGTCACAGCTGATATTCTTTTGAAAATGATTATTACGAAGGCGCCACACTCCTTATTGGAAAATTAATGAAAGGTGCCTGCGGGACGAGATACGAATGATATGACTCAGAAAAGGAAACAAAGACTGATAGCTATTGCTGTGTAGTATTCAAACATGAATTTCTAACCCGCATTCAGACCTAGTGTAGGCTACGCAATTGTGTACAACGCAGATGATGATTATTTTTGGCCGGTACCGTACACCGCGAGTCTCAAAGACCAATGAACTTTCCTGTTGGTAACTGAAACGTAAACCGTGCTACTGTTTTGAGTTATGAATGGGTTGTATTACTATATCCAAAAAACGCCTACAGCTCATTGGTTGTAATGACGAAACAAGTGCTTCATCTACGTAAGTACAGCTCACATCAAAATACAGGATGTTCCACAACGAAACCGACAAACTTCGCAAGAATGTTCTAGAGATCATTAGCAACAAAACAAGGCACACACGCCCCGCTTCACAGTGGAAGTGACGGAAATGCAATCAACACAACACGTTCCGTATTGAATGTGTGGTGCGGATTATTCGGCAATATCCTTATCGCACCACATTTCTTAAACGGCAATCTCAATGCTCATTGCTACACTTTCTGGAAACCACCTTGCCACTCTTATTGGAAGATGTATTGTTAGCAGTACGACGTGATATATGGCTGCAGCAGGATGGGGCGCCACCGCAGCTGTGCCTGGATCGTTAAATACAGATTATCCCGCGCAGGTGGATAGGAAGAGGTGCCTCAGTCCCTTGGCCGGCACTGTCTCCTGACCTCTACCCATTTGCCTTTTTTTACTGGGGTTGCTCGAAAAGCAGGGTGAACAGTGGACGGTAACCAGACACACCAGATCAGTTGATACGGGTGACTACTGATGCCATTACTCAACTCCGAAATGAACTTGCAGACATGCATTGGGAATCGCCATGTATGATGTAACGTGTAGTAGCCTGCTTATGGGCATATGGGGCCCATTTTGAAAAGCTTATGCGAGATACAACACCTGTTGTGTTTATTGCATTTCCGACACTGTCACGCTGAAACGGGGCTGCATAGTCTACATGTGGATATGTCTTTCCTTGTTGCTAATTATCTCTGGAACACGTTGGCGAAGTTTGTCTGTTTCGTCGCGGAATAGACTATATTTCTTAGTTGCAACATTTTAAACCATAAATTAAAGAGGGTCTGAAAGTGCTAAGAAAGGGGCAAACCTATCCCGGTCCACCGTCGAACCGTATTAAAAATGTTATAATTGTTATTAATCCTCTTAATCATAGTACACCCCGGCCATGGCGAGTCGAGCGCGCTTCTACGACAGCGAAGTAATGACTTGCCGCTTTGCGAGCAGCACGGCGTTCAAAGACGAAGGGGCGCGCCCAATCATCAATTTCCCGATAATTAATCCCGGCCGCACCGTGCAGGTTGCTCCTTACTCTGGCGGCCCTGATTAAGATTGAGCGGTCGTCAGCGCACCGAGGGACGACGGGACCATCCACGCACAATCGCAGTTGCGATCCCAACAGACGTGGGCTGTGGGCAGCGCTATCGAATAGCGTAATTAAAGGGCACGTCTACCTACGAATCTCTAGAAATCCATCCTATATTGGAAAAACTACTAATTATTCTGCTTTGGAGTATGACAAATAGCATTTTAAAAACGTTACAGGTATGTATACATACAAGTGTCCGTTTCTCAATAGTTCTATATTGAATTTTATCAAAAGTAAATATGACTAAAAATTTCTTATTCAGGACGATGTAGATAAAATTATTACTGTACAGAAACTTCCAAGTGTAAAGGAACACGGCCAAGGCAACGACTTTTTGTGAATTTACGAAATAACATAGCCATCGATAAAAGTACCATTATTTCACGCCGCTGCACTACTGCATGCGCGTTCCAGTGCCTTACGCATGCGTTAACATCTAATACATGTACGTCCACCCGTTTAATACATGTACGTCCAACGTCCACCCGTTTGCTTGCTTTAATGCTTCAAACGCGCAAAATCGTTAAAAGAGGCGGAAACAGCTACAGTGACGTGAGGACAAGATATGCGTAAAGCATACTGTGGCGGTGTCCGAACATTCTTGTAAAAGTACACCTTGACGTCGGTGGCAATGTAATTACTTAACTCTGATTGAAATACATCAACTAGGTCTTCAAAATGTTAGTAACTAACAAATAATTAATGAAAGACACGTTGTATTTCCGACCTATTACAGGTATAAACAATAAATACGTTACTCTACTTTTTTTTATGGACGGTTGGTGGGCGGGGGTGGCGGGGTGAAATTGCTCATTATTTGCCACATTAAAAACGTATAAACCTATATCTAGTTGCAATTTTAAAAATACCGTTAACAAGTGAAGTTTCACTTTGAACACATTGTTTACGAATATTCGTCGAAATTCCCAAGCTCCGTCAAGCAATTGAAAGTAGTTATTTCTCGGTTTAGATTAATCATAATTTATACGTCCTTTAACCTACTTCCTTCACGAGCTAGATAGCGTAGCGATTGTAGAAAGGAATACATTGTATACAGAAAACGAAAATAATACAGGAAGTTTCCTTGAAGCACATTTCTGGCGTGGACATAAATATTCGCCCATTCCCTGACAACTATAAAACAAAACCATTAATATTGATCTTAATACTTAGTTCGCATACCCTTCCTGTTTATTATTGCTTTGAGCCCTTTTGGCATGTAATGCACAAGGTCCTGTGTAATATTCGAGCCAATGTTGTTCCATTATTTCTGAAGTAACTCTTTCAGTTGTGGTTTGCTGGTGATGTGGTGTTATCTCAGCCTTTTCTCCAACTCACTCCACAGATATTCTATCGGATTCACATCTGGTGACTGAGGAGATGTTTTAAAAGTATGTGGAGTGTTGTAAAGCAGCCACAGACGTACAATTTCCGCCGTATGCTTGGGGTCATTGTCGTGTTGAAAGTAAAAATAATTTGCAATTCCTAGTTTTTCTGCACTCTTCCTTAGATTGTTTTCAAGTAATTTAAGCTACACGAATCTGTCCATATTCCCTTTGATGAAAACCAGTTCCCCCACTCCTGAGGCCGAAATGCACCCCCAAATCATGACCTCACCACCTCCATGTTTAACTGTGGTCTGCAAGTTCTCTTCAAACTCAGTGTTTGGCTTGCGCCACGCCAACATTCCACCATCATTGCTATAAATATTGAATTTACTTTCTCCTGAAAATAAAACTTTCTCCCACAATTCAGTATCTTCCTGCGCGTACTCTTTCGCAAACTGCAGCCGTTTCCCCTGTTCATCTTACTAACGTAGGACTTCTTTCGTGGGACCCTAGCATGGTACCCAGCACGATTGCAGGATTGAGAATCCTTCGTACAGTCTGTGAAGAAACCTGTTCATGTAAATATTTGTTCACTTGAGCTGTTATGTCAGACGAACTCGTTTTTGGATTCGTTTTAATAGAATTCACCACATACCTCAGCTCCGTGTGTGATAGCTCCTGTGGACGGCCACTTCTTTCCTTGCTAGTGAGTACTGTTTGATCTTGAAATCTTTGTACAACACTTTTAACGGTCGAACAACTTCTTCCCACAATTTTTGCGATATCAGAAAATGTTTTTCCTTCTGATCTAAGTCTAGTTACAGTTCCCCTTTCTTCAACGAGCGTTTCCTTCATTTTCCACTCCATCTCACGACACTGTTCCATTGCAGCACGTAGAACCTTCACTATCTGACCACGGAACTCAAATGAAGCCGCAGACCTGATACGTGTTAACGAAAAAAAACCATGCACACTTGTAAACGTCAGGCGGATGAATACTTTTGTCAAGACATCCCCAGCGACACAACATTACAATTTGAGAATTTGGCGTACTTGCTCGCTGATTATGGAACTGTTACGCGTAGGTTAACGTTCATTCTTTCATCTGTTGTAATATAATAGTGTAACCATGCGCGGAACATGGGCTATTATACACTTTATTATTGTAAATGCAAGAGGGCGAATACTTTTGTCCATCACTGTAGCTACTTCCAATTACAGTATGACTCCATGTTGTATGCATATATAAGTATGCAATATCCTTATAACAGCAGATACTTTAGAAATCCACAACATTCAAAAGCTGTGACGAACGAGAAATAATTTAAAAGAAGTCAACTCTCAACAACCTTTGTGTACAAGTACAAATGTAAAAAACCACGAACTTAAAATATTTTTTAATTATTATTTGAGTATGCCTTAAAAATTTCTGCATTTTTCCATTACACTAATTATACGCAACGCCCCATTTTACTGCAATTCCTCGTTGCTGTGCAGTGTGCATTCAATAAACTTAGTATCATTACCAGTAGTTGGTTGGTTGGTTAATAGGTCGTAACATCTCGTGCACAGCGAAGTCATTAGAGACGGGGCAAGTTGCTCAGAGAAGCAGTAACTGAGATGGAATCAGCCTATAGTAAGGAACCACCCCAGCCTTCGCCTGTAATAATTTCGGAAGACCTTGAAAAAAAAAAAAACAAGGACAGTCGGATCGGAATCCGAACCCAGCGCCTCCCGAACGCGAGCCACTTCGCTCGGTATTACCAGTGGCAAACGGAAATCGTATGCGATGGGGTCCCAGACCATCACGCCAGTAGGAGGGGACGTGTGCCACTGTCAAGTGAGGCAGGGATTTAGCGCTCACATGTAGTCTTGCAAACTCTACATGGCGGTTATAGTCTATTCGCAATATCGCCACACTTCTATAAAAAAACCTTTGAAAAACTACAACATGTATGACGTGTTTGGTTGTTTTCTAAATATGTCGTGTATCACAATTGTTTTTTACTTCTGTCAATATAAAACTGTCTTATTTTTGGTTAAATGAAACGTTTACTTATATTTTAAATAAAAATTATAATACTTCATTTATAATTAATACAAAAAATAGATCGCCAATGGGTGTGTTGGTAATGCCTAGTAAGAAATAGTCGTCGTGCAAAATATATTAACCGAGTGCACAAAATTCTGGCGCGTTCTCTCTTTAGTGTAATTGTATAGACTTAGTTAAGCTTTGTTTTCAAGAGGCAATGAAATAGCCTGCAAGTAGAAAATTAGTAGGGCTTCAGAAATGTTGGAAGTGATCTTGAATGAACATACATTCCCAAAGAAAAGTATGATACGTAGCTAAAGACGACAGCTCGCCAGTCCTTACCATTCCACACTGCTCTCTGCTGACGATGCTGCTGTTTAAATAGCATAACTCGTTAAGATCGTTGGCATCACAGATTTGCCTGTGNGCTGCTCTCTGCTGACGATGCTGCTGTTTAAATAGCATAACTCGTTAAGATCGTTGGCATCACAGATTTGCCTGTGCTAGGTGCCTGAAAATGATTCTGGTAGAGATGCAGTGTTCTAGTAAAGCTACCACACATTTATTTCAATTGTGGGAAAGGAAGGCACTGGCTCCCATCGTGTCTGAAGAAAGTTACTCCTTCCTTCTGGTCTGTTGGGTTCGTCCAGAACCAGAAGCTATCTACGAGTACCTTCTTATGCCCGTCACACCCAACACCAACACCGCCTGACAAAGACCGAACGAATCCAATTGACGGCCAATTCTGCACGCCATTCTCCCTGCCTCTCGCGGCTCTATTATCTGACTTCTTTCAAACTCCGTCAACTCATCGTAGGCAGTTTTGTGCGTCTTTTCGGAATGCCAACTACTCGTTAATTACTTCTGGTAAGTATCGTCATGTCACTTCACATGAGCTGTTATGTGGTTTGCTTAAATATNCAACTACTCGTTAATTACTTCTGGTAAGTATCGTCATGTCACTTCACATGAGCTGTTATGTGGTTTGCTTAAATATGCCACAAAGTGCGAATGCAGTGTCCCTTATAACATATAATCATGCGTTATCGCAAGAAAATGTTATGTTTTTGCATGCAATCTGTCGGCGTGCCAACTTACTGATGTTCGTAATTCCCGGATATTTTTATAAGGTACACAGAATGTTAATAACAATCACCGTAATCAACTAATAATGCTAAATCTGTGTCCAATTGAAAATTACTGAAGGTAACTTCCCAGTTTTCTTATTTTTATCACTATTGATACAAGTAAATCATTATCGAGGGAATTTTAATACTTTGGGAAAATCTTTCTACACAAAGCCAAACACTGACGTCCAGTGTAGTAACAATAAGAATGCCAAATAAAGATTGACAAGCAATTTAAAAATATTCAAAGTTAGTCTAATCGTGTCGATTATGACCGCGCAGTAGATTATTTTTGTTACAAATTTAACAAGGTATAGAAAAACAAATTCCCACAGTCAAAATTGGCTGTGTATGGCTAGCAGTGTCAGTGAAATATTAAACTAATTCCATTGTGATAATGTGTTTGGTAATAAGAATAGTGGCAAATTAAGTGGCAACTTCAGTAATGCCGTTCTGCAAGGAAATAAGTGAAGTTAATGGGCACTGTCTACCGGCTGGCAACTGCGAAATTTAAATAGGAAATCCCAAGGTAAGGAAATTTCGCCTCAGTGCGTTAATTTTAAAGATCGGCGTTTCAAACTAAATGTATTCTTCACGAATTTTTTGGGAGAAGATCCCTACGGACGTGTATTTTCAATCTACATAGGCAGTATAAACTTTTTTGTGAAACAAATTTAAAAAAATTCCTTGCAAACAGGTTATACATGTTATCTGAACATCTCCGCTGTAGATAACTTCTCATAAAAAAAATTCGCGAAGAATACATTTTACTTGAAACGCCTATCTCTAAAATTAAAGCACTGAGGCGAAATTTCTTTATCATGGGATTTCCTATTTAAATTTCGCAGCTTCCAGGCCGTAGGAATTGCTCCTAACAGGTAACACAATATAATTAAAACATTTAGTACATAGCCTTTACACTGTAGGTTTAAAACTGCATATAAAATGCAAATTGTAAAACTTTTTATGATAACCATATGCCTAAAAACAAAGGGAAGAAAATTGACGGCCAAAATTTTTACGCGTATTCACAGTTGGGGCAGGATATTTAGGATAACTCAGGTTTCTCAAAAACTACCTAGCGTGAATTTTAATGGCAAATGCAACTTTACAGAAAGCAATGAAAACCGATTTTTTTAAACCTGAACTGACGGTAATCGTATGGTGTTAATTATAGTTTCGATGACACAAAGAAAAAACATATACCCGCGCAAAATATTTTATTACATCTGGTTTATAGATATCGGTTAAGTTACCACGTTGAGTTGAGAAATTTGGACGGCGCTTAACGATGTCATTGGCTCTAATGACATCGTGACGGGTGAAATGAGGTGATAAACGGGAGATCCCGAGAAAATCCGTCATCCAGAAGCATCATCCGGCACATTACCACTTGCGAAAGTGACAGGCCAGGGATTGAATGAGCCCTGTGGACTTAGTGGGAGGCGAGCAGTCGAACCGCTCAGCCACCGCGGCCCTGTTGAGTTTACAAAAAAAAAACGTCTAATTGAATCATGGCTCACTTCTAAGAACCGAAAATTTGAGTTTATTTGGCGCATCGTTTTTGGATTCGCTCCTCTGTAAGGCGGCCTGCTCATTGGTCGACTTGACTCCCCTCCTATTTTCTCCACTCATTTCTCTCCCTTGATTACCCCTCCTTGTACGTCAGTTTCTTTTTAATTCAGGGGCTAGTTTATATAAGTTGTTACACGCCTTGTGCAGCGTTCATTCTATGCCTGTGAAGAAGATCGTCGGGTTGACGTCTGCTAGAGCTAATTTAAATTGTAATATGAGCGAAAATTGTCAGGTTACGCGTCTTTGGACGAGGGTGCTATGAGACGCCGTTTAAATAATGTAGTTTCGTTGGCGGCTGATTGTACTGGAGCTTGTAAAAGGGTGAGTCGTGGTCGCAGCTTTTCATTTGTAGGTCAGTTTAGTGTATTTTAAATAATTGCGTGGCGTGGTATTGTGTTTGTCTTGGGCTTTGAAGTGAGTTAGAATTTTTACTAAATTCTGGTTTTGGACGCCTGCCTAAATTTTAGTTTCGGCTTAACTAATTTCTTGCTTCTTTGTACAGTTCCAGTAGCTTTACGTGTTGTGTATAGTTTTGTCTGCTACCCAATCATTTACTTAAAGTTTAATTGTCGCTACCGTGCTATCACGACTTACGCGTTGAGCGTNATGAAACGTTTACTTATATTTTAAATAAAAATTATAATACTTCATTTATAATTAATACAAAAAATAGATCGCCAATAGGTGTGCTGGTAATGCCTAGTAAGAAATAGTCGTCGTGCAAAATATATTAACCGAGCGCACAAAATTCTGGCGCGTTCTCTCTTTAGTGTAATTGTATAGACTTAGTTAAGCTTTGTTTTCAAGAGGCAATGAAATAGCCTGCAAGTAGAAAATTAGTAGGGCTTCAGAAATGTTGGAAGTGATCTTGAATGAACATACATTCCCAAAGANGAAAGTAGAAAATTAGTAGGGCTTCAGAAAAGTTGGAAGTGATCTTGAATGAACATACATTCCCAAAGAAAAGTATGATACGTAGCTAAAGACGACAGCTCGCCAGTCCTTACCATTCCACGCTGCTCTCTGCTGACGATGCTGCTGTTTAAATAGCATAACTCGTTAAGATCGTTGGCATCACAGATTTGCCTGTGCTAGGTGCCTGAAAATGATTCTGGTAGAGATGCAGTGTTCTAGTAAAGCTACCACACATTTATTTCAATTGTGGGAAAGGAAGGCACTGGCTCCCATCGTGTCTGAAGAAAGTTACTCCTTCCTTCTGGTCTGTTGGGTTCGTCCAGAACCAGAAGCTATCTACGAGTACCTTCTTATGCCCGTCACACCCAACACCAACACCGCCTGACAAAGACCGAACGAATCCAATTGACGGCCAATTCTGCACGCCATTCTCCCTGCCTCTCGCGGCTCTATTATCTGACTTCTTTCAAACTCCGTCAACTCATCGTAGGCAGTTTTGTGCGTCTTTTCGGAATGCCAACTACTCGTTAATTACTTCTGGTAAGTATCGTCATGTCACTTCACATGAGCTGTTATGTGGTTTGCTTAAATATTCCACAAAGTGCGAATGCAGTGTCCCTTATAAAATATAATCATGCGTTATCGCAAGAAAATGTTATGTTTTTGCATGAAATCTGTCGGCGTGCCAACTTACTGATGTTCGTAATTCCCGGATATTTTTATAGGGTACACAAAATGTTAATAACAATCACCGTAATCAACTAATAATGCTAAATCTGTGTCCAATTGAAAATTACTGAAGGTAACTTCCCAGTTTTCTTATTTTTATCACTATTGATACAAGTAAATCATTATCGAGGGAATTTTAATACTTTGGGAAAATCTTTCTACACAAAGCCAAACACTGACGTCCAGTGTAGTAACAATAAGAATGCCAAATAAAGATTTACAAGCAATTTTAAAATATTCAAAGTTAGTCTAATCGCGTCGATTATGACCGCGCAGTAGATTATTTTTCTTACAAATTTAACACGGTATATGAAAACAAATTCCCACAGTCAAAATTGGCTGTGTATGGTGTATGGCAGTGTCAGTGAAATATTAAACTAATTCCATTGTGATAATGTGTTTGGTAATAAGAATAGTGGCAAATTAAGTGGCAACTTCAGTAATGCCGTTCTGCAAGGAAATAAGTGAAGTTAATGGGCACTGTCTACCGGCTGGCAACTGAGAAATTTAAATAGGAAATCCCAAGGTAAGGAAATTTCGCCTCAGTGCGTTAATTTTAAAGATCGGCGTTTCAAACTAAATGTATTCTTCGCGAATTTTTTGGGAGAAGATCCCTACGAACGTGTATTTTCAATCTACATAGGCAGTATAAACTTTTTTGTGAAACAAATTTTAAAAAATTCCTTGCAAACAGGTTATACATGTTATCTGAACATCTCCGCTGTAGGTAACTTCTCATAAAAAAAATTCGCGAAGAATACATTTTACTTGAAACGCCTATCTCTAAAATTAAAGCACTGAGGCGAAATTTCTTTATCATGGGATTTCCTATTTAAATTTCGCAGCTTCCAGGCCGTAGGAATTGCTCCTAACAGGTAACACAATATAATAAAAACATTTAGTACATAGTCTTTACACTGTAGGTTTAAAATTGCATATAAAATGCAAATTGTAAAACTTTTTATGATAACCATATGCCTAAAAACAAAGGGAAGAAAATTGACGGCCAACATTTTTACGGGTATTCACAGTTGGGGCAGGGTATTTAGGATAACTCAGGTTTCTCAAAAACTACCTAGCGTGAATTTTAATGGCAAATGCAACTTTACAGAAAGCAATGAAAACCGATTTTTTTTTAACCTGAACTAACGGTAATCGTATGGTGTTAATTATAGTTTCGATGACAAAAAGAAAAAACATATACCCGCGCAAAACATTTTATTACATTTGGTTTATAGATATCGGTTAAGTTACCAAGTTGAGTTGAGTAATTTGGACGGCTCTTAACGATGTCATAGGCTCTAATGACATCGTGACGGGTGAAATGAGGTGATAAACGGGAGATCCCGAGAAAATCCGTCATCCAGAAGCATCATCCGGCACATTACCACTTGCGAAAATCCGGGAGTGACAGGCCAGGGATTGAATGAGCCCTGTGGACTTAGTGGGAGGCGAGCAGTCGAATCACTCAGCCACCGCGGCCCAGTTGAGTTTACAAAAAAAAACGTCTAATTAAATCATGGCTCACTTCTAAGAACCGAAAATTTGAGTTTATTTGACGGAGTATATTTGGCGCATCGTTTTTGGATTCGCTCCTCTGTAAGGCGGCCTGCTCATTGGCCGACTTGACTCCCCTCCTGATTTCCCCACTANCTCCACTCATTTCTCTCCCTTGATTACCCCTCCTTGTACGTCAGTTTCTTTTTAATTCAGGGGCTAGTTTATATAAGTTGTTACACGCCTTGTGCAGCGTTCATTCTATGCCTGTGAAGAAGATCGTAGGGTTGACGTCTGCTAGAGCTAATTTAAATTGTAATATGAGCGAAAATTGTCAGGTTACCCGTCTTTGGACGAGGGTGCTATGAGACGCCGTTTAAATAATGTAGTTTCGTTGGCGGCTGATTGTACTGGAGCTTGTAAAAGGGTGAGTCATGGTCACAGCTTTTCATTTGTGGGTCAGTTTAGTGTATTTTAAATAATTGCGTAGCGTGGTGTTGTGTTTGTCTTGGGCTTTGCAGTGAGTTAGAATTTTTACTAAATTCTGGTTTTGGACGCCTGCCTAAATTTTAGTTTCGGCTTAACTAATTTCTTGCTTCTTTGTACAGTTCCAGTAGCTTTACGTGTTGTGTATAGTTTTTGTCTGCTACCCAATCATTTACTTAAAGTTTAATTGTCGCTACCGTGCTATCACGACTTACGCGTTGAGCGTNTTTTTGTCTGCTACCCAATCATTTACTTAAAGTTTAATTGTCGCTACCGTGCTATCACGACTTACGCGTTGAGCGTATTTTGTTGAAGTGTTCTAATTGTCGTCGTCGATTATTATTAATTCGATGGAGCTATGGTTAGGGTCTACGGACTGCCCCCATCGATTCACTATTTTAATGCAATATTTTATTTTAGATTTTAACTTGTATTTTCACGTAAAGGAGGCTTTACTCGGTCTGAAGCGCTACCCTGCTTTAATCAAATAGCTCCACTAAATACCTTGAATTTATGTAGTCTTCAAAGTAACTATTTGTATTTTAGAAAAGTTTTAATATTACTCTGCTTGTTTTTTCAATTAAATATTTATTGTATGTTTTGGAGTAACGTAATACTTTTGGATAAGAAATTGCGCAGAAATTTAATCTTTCTGTAGGAGTGTTTGAAATATTTCTATAGTCAACAGAGTTACTTTATTTTTTAAACGTTTTACGCTACTTTGTTTATTTGCCAGTTAAATATTTACTATACCTTGAGCTACGCAATACTTTGAAAGAGAGATTTCATCTATTTGTATGAGTATTTTGATCTATATTTTTTTTTCATTGTGAGCATTTGGCGTTTATAATTTTACATGTCATATTTTTTTGTAAATGTTCAATGCAAATGTTCAATCCTAAGGTGCTGCTAACTTGTAAAATATTCTGAAATTACAGAGCTTGGAAGTGACATCGTCTTCGTGTTATTTGTGCTACGGCACCAGAGTCAATACAAAACTTCTTCTTCCACTATTTTCAAAAAGCTCTTTTTTTAGAGTAATAAGTGCAAAAAATGTGTGAACGAGGATGTACAATGCATGTAGCAATGCAAAACGTATTGCACTCTTTACTTTCACCTCGAATTTAATAACTGCTACCAAGATGCTACATTCCAAGCTATTGTTGTAAGAAAAAAAAAGTAATTTTTCAAATAGTATACAAATTTACCTGATAAATGTATATTCTATAAAATAAACATGGCTAAATAAACATCACATGGAAGTGGGAAAATATAGTGGGTTGGGGAAAAACCTTCAACGTTCCGTATTTTTAAACAGTCATGTTAAATGGCTTCATATTCGTTCATATCCGCACTTAGATAGGCAAACACAGTGCATCTGAAAGACCTTTTGTTTTTGGCAAATTTCCTAATGAGACCGAAGGAAAGTAATAAAATGTCAGGAAAGTTAAAACACGAGCAATCAAGGACAAAAGTGCGTCCAATAGATCAACAGAGCGGTAGGAAATGTTCCTGGAGCAAGGGAAAGGAGTGATGAAGAGGATCGTCTACCAATCGGCGAACTGGAAAGGAGGTCAACGGTGGCACGTGTACGTCTGAAGACAAGAAGAAAAGCCGAAGCGAGCATCCTTGTCTTCACTCTTAGCGGCCTGGATTTTACAACTATTCTAAGCACAAGCAGGGGTAAAAATAATAATATGAGGGTCCTATTAGCTGTTTGGTTAAACCATACAATGGGCAGTATTTTACTTTTGCCCAGCCTCGTATCAAGGAAACTTACATAAGGGCAGAAAGTGTTAAAGTCCACAGTTTGTCAACAAATACGTATACTTTATACCTGTTTACACTCCTCAATGAGCCTGTAGTATTAACACCTTAAAAAAGTGGTTATTTACAATTTACAGGAGCAGAAAAGGAAAACAAACTCTGTATTAAACTTACAGATAAGACACCTTTTTTTGTAACACCGTCGGAGGTGCATTATATCACATGCAATACACGCCCACTGTTAAACAACTTCGAAAATATTTATGAGTTCAAATGACAATTTCGACCCCACGACTTTCACGAGTTTCGGCGTGATAAAAAACAACTGACAAGTGATCTTCAGACTAAAATTGACCGAAGAGGTTCGTCCACATTCCACCGCGGTGAACATAACTACAGCTTAGTTACTGAGAAAATGTGCGACACACGCATTCAAAATTGAGTACCACGTGTCCTCGTTTACTTGGCCATGATCACTTCGTATGTAATGAATGACCCATTGTTCCCTTGCTGACAATGTGTTCGTTTGTGAACTTGGACACGCCTATTTGTGTCCACCTCGATATACTATCGAACGAATTTCACTCTATGCGAGTTTCATTTGCCATTAGACAGCAGGAAGTATTTCCCGCGACCGTGCAAAGATGTAAACACCAAAGGATTGAATACTTTGANCATTTGCCATTAGACAGCAGGAAGTATTTCCCGCGACCGTGCAAAGATGTAAACACCAAAGGATTGAATACTTTGAAAGTGGAACAAAGAAAATCAACCAAGGGTACGATAAGATTACGTGCTGTGTCGTTTTAGCTGAAGTGGACATTCTANCAGTGGAACAAAGAAAATCAACCAAGGGTACGATAAGATTACGTGCTGTGTCGTTTTAGCTGAAGTGGACATTCTACGGTACATATATCCGTGCCCTTCGCTTTGCAGCTGCAAAATGGCGTCACGAGCTTGACGCATTTTTCTAGGGTCCTTAGGTGGTGTATTTGGACACAACCCAGCGAAACTTGCATTTTCCTTGAAGTGTACGCTAGGATGGAACGTGTCAGTCACAGAGGTAAACAAGTTGCTAATCTGCGTGGGAAGAGTGGCGCCGTGACAACCCTTCACAATGCCGCTGCGAGGAGGGGCGCAGCGCTATTTCCTACCCTTGACAGAAGAGAGNGCGGGCGCAGATCGTTACAGCGCCGCCAGCAGTGGCGTTACGGGTCGCCATTATTTATAGAGCTACGACCCCGCGTGTAGGCGCGGTGCGACGATACCGTCCCTCCGCATTCGCCGCTCATCACTCTGCAGATACACACACGAACATAAATAAATAACCGTGCACGGCACTAAAAAACCAAGAAAATACGCGACAGATCTGTTGGCAAGCAAAGGCATCATTTAACTTAACGTTTTTTCCTCACCTTTACCGGTCGGTGGGCGCGGCTGGACGTGAAAATCTGTACCGCTGACTTTTTAGTTTCTTTCGTGAACGTCTAAAAATATCGACCGCAACGGAGAGACCTGTAGTAGGTGGCATCGTTCAAAGAGTTTGTGAAGTTTAAGAATGAATAATTCTGCCCTAGTTTTGTAAGAGACACGAAAGAAATAAAAAAGAGGAAATAATATAATGTGAAGCGAGACGTAGATAAGAATAACTTGTCCTTCGGGAGACATCAGGAGGCACAAGGAACGAGTCAAGTAGGCGTGGTGAAGAGTCTGAGATAGATATTACTCACCATCCGAAACGTATCTGTAGAATGATTCAGGAAAGAAAACAAGACTACAGAATACACTAAGCGAAGCCAAAAACTTACTTCAGTTCGACCAAACTGCGCGTTACGTTTCAACAATGCTGGATGATTACTGGGATCCGGTGTAACAAGGCAATAATGGATTTTAAACCTAATATTAAGTACTTTTTATACAAGACTGGAATTCAGTTTAATTAAAGTCGTAGTCGTTCCTTATGTCATTTGATACAGACAACAGTAAATTAGTTGTTAGATCTGATTTGACTTTACACATATTATATGTATCTGAAATTGCTTAGGCATACACCCCAACAAAAATTAACTTGTCTAGAAGAAAAATATTCTACTAGATATTAAAATGTATCTAAATTGACATAGCTTTGTAATTAGACGACAGTCAACTACATATAGCAGGAATAAAGACGTCTCACCCGAGGACGGTATCTAAATCGTACCAGCCCAAAAAAAAAAACCCCTTTATTCTGCTTTTAAAATAGACCAGTATGGTTCAATACGCCGAGTTAGGGAAGGAATATCGCCACAAGTCGAATGAATCAAGAAAAACGAAAATACGGCAGTTAACTTATAATGTAACAACCTGCACCAAGCGTATTATTTTTATCGCTACACCTTAATCATTAACACACCACACAGTGCTCCATAAAAGTTGCTACACGATGAAAACTATGTTATTCATCACCTTGCCCACTCTACTACCGAATACACGACTTGACATATTAACTTGTTATGCAAGTATACGAATGCCTTTGAAGTGGCGTGACCTGTTGAAGTTACATCGGGGACGTCAACACGCACGATTTATTTCCTCTTTGCCGTAGAAAAAAATAAATCAAATTGTTCAACCAGTGAATGATTCATGTTACCTCGCCAGGATTCATAAAAGATAAAATACTTTTTATTTAAAAAAAAAAAACCTTTGTAGTTTATAGCTACGTGAAATTTTTTTAAAATTTTAACGGTGCACGCAGAGAATATTGGAACACTTGATCCAATTTGGATTTAACGGGAGTTTTAAAATAAAATAAACCTGGGACAGACTTTTTCGCTCCCTCGCCTGGCGCACATCAGCGGCGAACACGCGCTGGAATGCAGAGGACAAAGTTGGCATACAATATGCTAATAAAAGGACGGACGAGGAAAATGAAAGGCGTGGTAGCGTCGTTGCCAAAGGGAGGGGGGAGAAGGACATAACCGTCCAGCGAGGCTGCGAGGGAGCCATTCACAGGCAGCCTCCGTCAAATCAAACTTTTAATTGAATTCCAGGCCGTATCAAAGGATGGAACAGGGAGGCGAGGAAGTGGCAGGACCAGGGGTAGAGGGCAAGCAGTGAAATGAGAGAGGACCCAGAGGAAGAGAGAGAGAGACAGAGAGAGAGAGAGAGAGAGTAGGACCACAGCCACAAGACACTCTGAGCCGCCACAGGCGGGGTTTCGCCGCCCGCATGGAGCGCGTCAAGTCGACAGACGACATCGCGGACCCGGAGCAAATAAAGCATCAAGGCCCCGTCCGGCGGCGACCAGAGGTACTCCAGACCAACTAATTAAACGGAAAAGCCCTCGAGAGTGAGAACATCCGCCACCCGGTGGCGGGTCGGAGTAGGCGCGCCCGACCGCAGCGAAACTATCACCGATGACCCATTTCGAACGAGCGAGCACGTCAGGAGGAGCTAGGCTGCATGCGCACAACGCAACAGGAAGTGTCGCAACAACCAAGGCTGACGATACAACACGTTATCTACCCCAGCATCTATACCAGGTAGATTTCCATAACTCAAACTAAAATGTCAAGTCGCAATTTGTACTTCATATATTACAGGTGCGAATTTGATTATGATTTTTCAAATTGTATTATGAAGGTCAGAGTTGTGAAATTATTGCACATTTACCTTGGAACTAGGAAGAAATGTAACTTTTTTTTTTTTTACAAAGCGAGTTTTTGTTTAAGAGATTGACGTGAAGCATTTGGGGAGGTGCAGGCTTGGTCTGNTTACTCAAACTAAAATGTCAAGTCGCAATTTGTACTTCATATATTACAGGTGCGAATTTGATTATGATTTTTCAAATTGTATTATGAAGGTCAGAGTTGTGAAATTATTGCACATTTACCTTGGAACTAGGAAGAAATGTAACTTTTTTTTTTTTTTACAAAGCGAGTTTTTGTTTAAGAGATTGACGTGAAGCATTTGGGGAGGTGCAGGCTTGGTCTGACAACTGTTCTCTAGAACAGTTCTGCTAGATTCTTGGTATGTGTGTATTTCCCAATTCTCCGCCTGCTACGATATTTACTGGCTAACGTGGGAAGATACTGTATAATTTTACTCATATTTTCTGTGCAGACTATCGCCAATAATAAAATAAAGTATAACGCCGCTTCATTCATCAAAATCAAAGATATTAGAATAGGGATGAAAAATGTGGTCCACGCTAAGTATGGGAAAATATCGCCAGCATCCCTCACAAATGAAGTGTTAAGAAGCTAATATCTTATTCAACAGTTTTCGTATACAAAAAATAAATATTTCAACGCCACCTTTGAAAAAAATTTACAATTATCATAACTTGCACTACACGATAAGAAAGTCGAACGTTTGGAAAGTATAAACGACAGCACTAAAAGAGAAGATCGCTTCCTTGCGAATCCAAAGTTTAGAAACATTATCTTAACAAAGACTTAATAAACTTAATCTTACCGTACTCTGCGTTGCTCATTTCTAGTAGTTTCAAACTAGTTAGGTACGCACATTTACCCTGGCAGTTGAAACTCGAAATTAAACAAAACCAAAGCAATAAAAAAAGTTTTGAAATGTAGCGACTCGTGACTTGGAACCAAAGATAGTACTACAAAGGCTTACTGGGTTTTTTGGAAACTTTTCTGATACAGCGCGGAACTTGCTTCTAAGCAGGTGAGCACCCGTAGTGGCCAACAATTATAGCGTGGCTGCGGAAGGGCGCAGTGGCGCTAGACGCAGGCGGCAATCGCCCCGCCGCCACTTTGGAATCGTTTTCAATTTGCCAGACGTGCCGGCGCGAGGAATGAGATATAAATGCGGACATCTGTATTCCCGCGGCCGAGGTCGTTTGTGCACCGCGTGCCACCAGAATTGTGGTAATACAGGCCTGATCGGACCTCCTGGTAGCCCTGCACGACGCCCGGGTACTTCCAGGTACAGCCGCAAAATTAGACGGTTGATATTCATATAACGTGCGGAAACACCAACGCAGCCAAAAGACGACGTGCCAAGTAAAAGTTTCCCAGCCACTGCAAGGCCGAACAGGAAATCCCGAATGCAAAAAACACAACTTGCAGAACTTTAAGTTAAAGGAGTGGTAATTTCAACAAACTTAGGGTACTCGTAAATATAAAATTAAGTATATTGTGCATTGGTAAAAAAATTAATTTTCTTATACTCCCATAAGACTTACGGACTCATTTTTAAGTCTCTTGTGTATCCAGCCTTACTGCAAAACTATAGGAATCGTCATGACCGCATTGTGGAGGACTGCGAGAAAATTTGCAATTCTGAGGATAAACAAGCGTATCCGCGAGTCAATGCGACGACGAGTTCATACTCTCGTTTCCGTGCTGTTAGTGTACATTTTGGATACTGTTTACAAGATCCGTGCCTCATAAATTTCACTGCGCATCTTTTCATATATGCTTATTTTGCACTAGTGTATTTTTCTTCTGGTTGCAAAACTCACTAATCCCATTAACATCACGAAGTGTGGACACAAATTCTGCTATACATAAATGTCCCCACGAATAGCTTTACTCATAATGCAACACTTTTTTCAGGTACATACTCCAAAAGTAAGTGTTTCTGAATATGTGTGAATGTAATTCGTTCACCACGAATGCATGAAGTATATTTTCCCATGCCTTTGAGTCACGTCATTTGTAACTTCACAAGATATCAAATGCGATTCGTACAGTATCTTGAAACCAATGAAAGAGTTCGATCTATACTATGCGATCAAAAGTATTCGGACACCGACCTGAAAATGAAGTACGAGTTTGGGCCGCCCTATATCGGTAATACTGGCAGTCATTACTGTGTTGGCCCACTCTTAGCATTCATGACAGGCTGCACTCTCGCAGCCATACTTTCAATCATGTGGCGGGAGGGTTCCTGGGGAACGGCAGCCCATTCCTCGCGGAGAGCCGAAATGAGAAGAGGTATCGATGTGGGTCGGTGTGGTCTAGCACAAAGTGTTCCAAAACATTCCAGAGATGTTCTATCAGATTCAAATCAGGACTCTGCGCAGGCCATCCTACTAGTGGGACCTTGTCGTCAAACCACTCCCTCACACGTCCTGCAGTATGCACGGGTGCTCGGGCATGTTATAAGACGCAATGGTCATCCCCGAACTGGTCTTCAGCGGTAGGAAAAATGAAAGCGGTTCAAATGTAAATGTAAACTTGTGCCTTAACAATGCCACATAAAGCAACAAGGGGGCCAGGCCCTTCCAGGCGAAACATGAACGTATTGTAACCCCACAACCCCCGAATTTCAAAGTCGGCACTACACAGGCTAGTAGACGTCGTTCACTAGGCATTCGCCACGCACTACCATCGGATCGCCACATTGAATACCGCGATTCATCACTCCACTACTCAACGGTTTTCCACAATTTTATGGTTCACTTTCGACGCTCCTTACACCATGGGAGGCGGTATTTAGCATTTTTCTGTGTGATGTGTGGCTAATGGGCAGCTGCTCGGCTATGGAAATCGAGTTTCCGCACCTTGCACTGAACAGTCGCGATGCTTGGAGTAGATCTTGACGCAGGTTGGAATTACTCTGTGATGGTGACGATGGATGATTGACGATTACGCAATACGATTCTAGTCGCCAAGTCTCTGGCTGTCAACATGGGAAGGTGGTGTGCATGTTTTTCGGTTTATTCGGGACTCGTTAGTGTGTAAAAATATATGAACAGTAAGTGTAAAAAGTATTCGAACATCGACAATTTTCACCAAAAAAAAGGCAATGTATTTCATTTTCCATGAAGACACTTGTAACGAAAACTTAACACAAAAATTCCTTGAAATGTAGAAATCATACACTATTAGAAACTAAACGATATATGTATGTCCATAGTTATTAAAAAAACTTGTCCTTGGTAGATCACCATTTGTGGCACCTACCGAACATGGATTACATGTCTGTCTTGTTAGGGTATTGGATAATGAATGAAACACATAGTTCGATATATCGTTGTGCTAGAGGCGATCGCACACACCACACAGATGCCCGAAGGAATTGCTTAGAAATAATTTTGCGAACTGTTTGTCTACGCCAGAGTAGCGCGACGACGCTGCTGGTTGTTTTAGTAGCAGCATTGAAGAGCCTGTGTTGAGGTCCATTGTGACCAAGGGGGCATGAGTGGTCTCGTCAGCTTCGTCTCGATTTCGCAAATACATATCTGACATCCTCGGTCGTTTTGGTGGCACTCCCGAGGGACCCGGCTGCAGAGAAGCGACACGCGCACCGTTTTCGTTCTGCACGCTAGTATTTGGAGCCCCATAACTTCTTTCCTGGCAATCCGATTCTCGTAATTTTTTCTTCTCTCTATACCTGCAGCTTCGTTCTGTCGAAGTTAATGGCGGTTGTCGGTTTTGTGGCGGATTTCGACTCGGATCCTCGCCCTTCTTTCGCGGCATGACGTTGTTTCACGAGTTCAAAGCGCAGCTGCTTCAAAAATTTTCAGAGTAGATCAGTGGTTGTTGCATTAAAAGGAGGGTCTTTTCAAGCCCTTTAGAATGAGCTATCATTCGCGTTCGTAGCACTTGTAGTTTCGGAGCAATGGCGCGCGAAATAATAAAAGTGCTGCAAATTGCGCAGAAATTTGTCTCAAACTCGATGACTCACCACCGGAAGCGATAAGGCGAACGTTATAAAACAATGTATTTATAATGTGCGGGCAACCTTGCTCCGTCGATAGGTACATGTGCACGGTCCGGCGTGCGTACGTGGACTAAGTGGCGGGGCGAGGCGCGGTGCATGTTTTCGTGAAGGCGAGTGTGGCGCGCATTAACCCCCGAGCGTGCGAGAAAGACATGTAATCCATGTCAAAAATAAAACACCGAATGTTTCGTCACACTCTGGCGCAATTAAGAATTCTAACAGTTACAACTTTGTTCTCTTAAATGCAAACTACACTGATTACGTTCGTTGCACATTTCAGTACTTCGTGGGATAACCGACACAGTCAAAAATAGCCTGGAGCCATCTGGGCATCGAGGAAACCAACCTATATGCAGTGGTAGCGGGAGTGTTGTTCCATTCTTTTGAGAGTTCTTTTCTCAGGTTGTCTTTGGAAGAAACGAGGCGCGTTCGAATTCATTTTTCATGATAATCCCATATATGTTCAATGGGAATAACATCTGGAGACTGTGGGGGAGTTTGAAGGTACTTTGGTGTGTTGTAGAGTATCCACACTGTAGTATTACATGCTGTGTGCTCGAGATAGTTGTCATGCATACACCCAATGTTGTATTTAAGCCCCATTTTTCTGCACTAGGGACTAGATGCGTTTTAGTACATTAATGTAGCGTTGGTGGTCCACGGTGCCTTCAATAAAATGTAGTGTTTCCACTCCTGCAGCACTTATACACCACCACACCGTCACGGAGCCTCCACCGTGTGTTACTGTAGGTAAAATGTTCTACTTTTGATATGTATGCTTATTTCTCCACACCATAAGTATTCCACCTGAAACAAAAACAAACTTGCTCTCGTCGATAAATATAGCTCTGTTCCACAAGTCCATGGAAGAGTTAGCATACATTTTTTGCGAATAGCAGCTCTTCTTTCTGTTCATCGCATTTACGTAGTACTTTCTTACTTTCTACAGGCAACTCTTCCATTGTATTGGCTTTTCCTAAGGAATTTACGACCCGTGCTGTCACATACGTCTATGTTCAAGTCTTATTTCAGTTTTGCTGCGATATTTGATGCACTGATCTTGGGATTTTGCCTGACTTTTCTCAAGATAGCACGTCCAACAGCGTCACTTAATTTTCTAGGCCGCCCAGTTCTTGTCACATTTGTCAATGATATCATTTTACCAAACCGGTCAATGGCATTATGGATTGTTACAGGATCCTTGAAATGTCTCGCAATGTCCTGCATTGGTTATGTACTGCCCTAGAATGCTGCACACGTAGCGCACCGGACAGTTCAAGTTATGGGACTAACCTTCGCTGAAGGCGGTAAGTGCAGAAAAGCGTGCGTACAGTTTAACTGTTCGAGTACTTATTTCGCCAGAGTGTAAGGGGAAAATTCAATGATTTTTTTTTCTTATAACCATGAACATATATCGTTTAGTTTCTAATAGTGTATCATGTTTTCATTTCAAGGAATGTTTGTGTTATGTGTTTGTTACACGCGAATACATGGGAAATGCACAGCCTTTTTTGCGCCATCGACTACTTTTTTCACTCACTGTAGTTTGAAGCATGGCTATTAAAGGTTGATTTTTAAAATGCTTATAAAACTCCGAACAGACTATAGTAAAATTACATAAATATAAACAAAAATATATGGACAGTGTCATTTCCCTTTATTTTGTGTCCTCATCAGTATATTCTATATAATAAACGCCGTATGTTCCAATCTCTGCAAAATAGATGTACCTTCAAAAATTATTTTTAATTATACCTGTATCTATTAAATGTGATATAGGGATTTTTTGTAGGTTAAAATCCTGTTCAAACTGGTTTTTTTTTCAGTAAGCTTCCTAAACTGTAATGGAAGTTTTTAACCTACACATAGTATAGAAAATATACCATACACTAGCATGCAAATCTAGAAATGCTACTATAGACAGTTGGGATCTTCACTACGCATTTGACTCTTTTGTGAACAAGATGTAGGAAAGTTATCATGGATTTATGGGGGAAAACTTTACCATTCGTGCGTTCTCAGAAAGTGTATACAATTATATAGTAAAAATGCGAAACATTTCTCAGAGTGCAGTTAACATTAACATTATACGTTGCTGTCTACTGTCAGATCTAAGTAATCCCTTCGCAATCTGTGCGTAGTTGGAAATAAGTGTGGTATATTCTTCCACTCACTCAACTTAAGTTATCAGTAGAAAATCGCTGATTTTGGTGTAATGTGTTTCGTTTTTTTTATTTAGACTGTAGAATTTAAGAATTATACGTCGTATTTAATCTGTTCTCAGCCTTTTTGTCGTTTCCCTTATATACCGCGATTAAGAAGTGCCCCACTGTGTTTTGTGCCTATGGCAGCAATAGAAAACTGCTTTTGAACTCAAGGAATTGTCCATAAAATAAAACCCTTCCGAAACTTCCTTAGACTTTTTTCCACGAATGTGTCAAATAATCCGCACCTTTTCCTGTAATCAAACATGTAATGGCTAAAAGAACAGGAAAACCAAATCCTTATCGTACTAGTAAACCTCGAATTGCCTTATTAACAAAGCTGCTATCAACGTCCCAGTAACATGCGGCAAAAACAATCCTGTTTCTCTAGAAACACAATACGCTCAGGAAAAAATTTGGCAAACTAATGGAAAAATTTGAAATTTTTAAACTTGTCTGTACTTTGCTTTTGTGAACACCCAAACCAAAATAAAAACGTAACGTTCTAATTACATAAAACTGCTCTTTACTTTCGTTGCGTTGGGTTTAACGGATTAAGTTTACCAGGAAGACAGCTTGTAATGAATTACTAACACAACTCACAGGGATTCAAACCCCGAGCTCTTCGCATCGAAGGTTCGAGTCTTAGTGATCAAGACCAAAAAGCCAACAGGTCTGAACGGTTAGATATTACTCCAGTGAGCTTTTAGTGGTCTCAGAGCGTGTTCGACGTGATACCATCTTGAACTACACTTGCGAACGGAACTGTTACGAGTGTCCATCCACATAACAGAAGCTAGTCAAACTGGTTTGAAACCGGAAGTTCACCTCGCAGCGCATACGCAGGCACGGAAGAGCAAAGAGCAATATTTAACATTTAAAAGGAATGAACCGGGTCTAGCCTAAAAGGACCAACCATCCTGATTGGGTGAAATCCAAATTGTTCACATTAAGTTAATTGGACTAATCTGGCTCCACCACATACTAGCTAATTGGCCAGCAATAGAAGCCGAATTCACAAATACACAACGGATTGAAATCAATCGTGAAAGTTATAGTCATACGACACCTTCGAATAGGAGTCGCCTCCAACCAAGGCAAACTCGTCTCATTTCCCTGCGGAGTCACCCAGATTTTCATATCTGGGAAACGTGGCGGACGTTGCCACCATTAGGCGGGTTTTCCCCTTATAATTCCATTTCCCCGCCTTGGAATTCCGCCGCTGCTCTCGTGTTCACCTCATTTCATCCTCATCAGCACTCAGTGTTTCTCTATTAAGCGCCGACCACAACCTCTGCACTCAACGAATCTCAAAATGGAGAAAAATTAAAGGTGCTGGAAAATAGGGTCCCNCGAGTGAGTGAAGATATTTGGGCGGCTCTTAACATCGGGGTCTTGAGGCCGATGAGTGTGAAGCGAGGTGAGGATGGAGCAGTGCCGGAATGCAAGGGCGGGGTAAAATGGAGATCCCCGAGAAAACTCGTCGACCAGCGGCAACGCCCCACCGGCACGATTCCCACGTGCGAATATCCGGAAGCGAGCGGCCGGGACTCGAACCACCTTGGTGGAAGGCAAGTAGTCTAACCACTACACCAACACTGCCCGGGGGATTGAAAACAATCCAGCCAAAATGAGGGAGGCGCGACAGGGAGAGGCGAGCGCCCGCGGGCGAGCTGACTCACGCATAGAGGAAGTGTGGCGTGACGAAGGACCCTGCCCGGAAGAGGGCTGTTTCTGTAGCCAGTCCGGCTGCGGAGATGACTTCGCCCCACGCAATTTTCCACCCCCCGGCCCCGGGGGGCGACTTGCCCTTCCCGCGGCTGGCTGCGTCCCCCGCAGATAATTGGCGATACGACATCCTGCGTGCCCTTAACCCAATAAATGCGGAGGGCGGTCAGCTGCCATAAAGTGATTACGTGTCGACAAGCGATTAAAACAGCCAATTATCCCTACGTAGTTAAATCACTGAAAAAAACTAAACTCAGTTCCTTGCAACAAAAGCCACCTTACGAGACCGTAAATGTTTTTCGCATACTGTTTCCTTGCTGTAAAATTAAAATTGTAATTCGCCTAGTATCTTGACACAGTTGGTTAACAGTTATTTTAACACTTGCGAAACCCTGCTTAGTTTCGCCATCCTGCCTTTCGTATGTTATTCCACCTAACGTAAAATTAGGACTCCCGTCTACCTAACAACTGGTAGCCATGCAAAGTGAAACTAAGAAGTATTTTTTAAACATACTTTCCTCTTAATTCATACTCAAATTTTTATAAAGTAAGACATTCCAGTCGCAACATATATAAGTATTATACATTTTAGTAACAAATTCAGAACATGCAACTACTTTTCATATGTCATTGTCTAAATAAGTACCAACTGTAGATAATGAAAAACAGTGTTTTCTTTGAAATGTATCCAGGCAAGGAAAAAAAATTCTTCTATAACGTTTATTTCTAAAGTTTTAAATAAACCTTGACCCAAATATATAAGGTTTTACTCCTCAATAACGCAACGAAAAAAAAATATGATAACGCGCGTGCCATAATCTTATCCTCGATCTAATATAATGCCGACAAACTTTTGTTTACTAAAATACCATGCAAGACTCTTTCCTTACCATTCAATTTTTAGTGTTGTTTTAGAAGGTACCTACGACGTGCATTTTTTGTTTGGCCAAGAAATACTGGCCATTTGGGTACTGTATTAAAACGTCATACGATAATTGAACAAATTGATAATATACACTTAAGCTGGTATTAAAAACTTTTTTTTCCAGTTTACTGCACTTCTAAATAAAAGAGTTGTGTGAGCTGTTAGGTACTTGCTCTAACTAGTTAATGTAAAATACACCATATATATTTAATGCAATAAGCTTTGTCGTTCAACGTCAACATTTTCAGTAGTTTTAAAATGTATGAAGCACCGTGCTCTGTTGTATCTTTTGCGTGGGCGGGCCGAACCATGCGGCCTTGGTACTAATTTATGGAACAGAAGTTTAGTCTCTTTGAGACTGCAAACACGGGAACGTAGCCAAGCGAGTGTCCACAGGATGCAGTGTATATACAGCGTTGCAGGTAAAAGCACTGAAATGGTAGCAACACTGTGCCTGCACAAATATCCTCACAACAGTATCAAATTATTTCACGAAACTGATCGAATCGAATTTCAAACGAACTATGAAATGCATTTCAAGACTTGCCTGCGAGCACATTCCTTTGCGTGTTTTGTCTCGCACTTGTTGCACATACTACCAACACAATTATGGCGACGATTTCAAATATGAATTGTAAAAAAGGCCAGCATGTCACATTTTCATGTTGTAGGCTATCTTCAGTTCAGACGAAGGTAATATTTTAGGAATATTTAATTTACGTAGTTGGGAGTACTGAGCCTCAAATTTGTTGATGATACTGTCATAACGTGTTCGGTTACTTAAAGTGCGATTTTTAGTGTTTTAATGTAGAAACGTCTTCGATTGTTTGTTAATTTACCACAACAGTTTTGCTATGTTTGTGGACAGTGAATTATAAAATTTCAAGAGTCCTGGTTTAACTAGAACTGTAAAGCAAGGATACCACTTGCATAATATATACTTGTATTTTGGTTGTCATGTTGGTGATCAAGACAAACAGTAGGCTCCACATGTGTGTTGCATTATGTGTTATGTTAGCCTGTCTGAATGGGTGAAAGGTAAGAAAAAAATCAACGCCTTTTGCAGTTCCAATGGTGTGGTGTAAGGATATTAATCAATTTGATGACTGCTACTTTTGCTCGGCTAAAATTGAGAGCTATTCAAAAAAAGAAAAGTGCAAAATTCTATACCCTAATGTGCCTTCAGCTATAAGGCCAGTTCTTCATGGAATAGGTCTACCCATATCCACACCCCCAGTAAACAGAACAGACATATATTCATTTTTATCTGAGGAAAAAGGTCAGTCGTATAAAACTTATAGTGTTGCAGACCCCACATACATTCCACAAAATGCAAGTGAGCCACATTTTATACAACAAAATGAACTAAATGATCTTGAACCGGATCTGGACTTATCAAAGGAACAGACAGAGCTTTTAGGTTCAAGAAAATTGAGGTAATATTCCCTTGCACGTAACGAAAGCAAATTACTTACATTTAAGGTAAAATTACCTCTTAAATGTAGAGTAAATTTCCGTAACAAGTATTATTCCCCAAATCGTACGGAAAAGTACCTGACAAAAGTGTGGGAAAATCCAATACAAGTAAGAGAATATTAACTATATTATATAATAAAATATATAAAATTAGTACAGTTTATTTTATTATTACCTATTTCCTCAGACAAATAATAACAGAAACCACAATTCTAAAATCCTCGACATTTGCCGGTGGGTGGGCGCGAATCATAGTCTTCTATCTCGGTAGGCCGGTGGGCTATTNATTCTAAAATCCTCGACATTTGCCGGTGGGTGGGCGCGAATCATAGTCTTCTATCTCGGTAGGCCGGTGGGCTATTCGTTACACCACGGCGACAGCATAACTATGGCAGTGATTATTGACGTATTACATTAATTAACCACGAAAAATAAAATGTTAGTTTTAAGTTACCTGTATAATGTTTAATTGAAATAGCTATAAACCTTTTCCCTTAAAAACTTATTATTATAAGCTTTAACATTTCCGCCATTCTAAGAGCAACTCGACAAATTTGTTATTNATTCTAAAATCCTCGACATTTGCCGGTGGGTGGGCGCGAATCATAGTCTTCTATCTCGGTAGGCCGGTGGGCTATTAGTTACACCACGGCGACAGCATAACTATGGCAGTGATTATTGACGTATTACATTAATTAACCACGAAAAATAAAATGTTAGTTTTAAGTTACCTGTATAATGTTTAATTGAAATAACTATAAACGTTTTCCCTTAAAAACTTATTATTATAAGCTTTAACATTTCCGCCATTCTAAGAGCAACTCGACAAATTTGTTATTCNTTTTCCCTTAAAAACTTATTATTATAAGCTTTAACATTTCCGCCATTCTAAGAGCAACTCGACAAATTTGTTATTCCTGCAGCTGTTTATAATAATTATTTTGTGCAAGTTTTTTTTTCTTCACAAACTGTTCACTTGTAACTATTCGGTAATTGTATTTTACATATTTTCTACTTCAAAATTAATATATATTGCTTAGTCTACATACTGTCTACATGGCGCCTCGTTTTGTTTATTGCTCCCGTCCTCCCATTGTGCTGTTGAGACGAAGAGATCCACACGTCGTGAGGTAATTTTCCCACCCATGTATGGGATTTTCCTCTGCCATGTACGTGAATTTTACTCCAGAGTGCGGTAGTTCTACCTTACACGTAAGGAAAACTTGGTTTCCCACACAAGTGTGCGAATATTACCTTACACTTGTCAGGTAATTTTACCATTATGTTTTACAGTGTGGAATATTCTTTCCAAGGGTGCATAATAAACCACGTTTAGAAAGAGAAATATGGCATTGTCTTCGTTTTACATTATGCAGGATTGTTTGTGTTTTTGAGCAGATATTTCGGGGTTAAGAGTCCTATGCTTCAGAAGTGGTAGAGGCGAATGCAGTGTCTTACGCCTATCTTTATTACAAGTGAATACGTGCACATAGAAATGAGAAGTTTCTTGCTGGAAGAATTAAAGGATGTATTGGTACTTGGGACATTTGAAAAAATGTCGTCTGAGTTTTGATTTAATGTGAAAAAAAAAAAATGCTTGAATCTATGGTTTATTCAGTAACTTTCTCGTAACACGCTACTCAAAATGCAAAAACAAAACGTTTCAAGCATAGAGTACATAATTCTGAACACAATGATGTAAACATGTAGTATGGTCACCAAAGAAAATGTTTAGTTATTGCGAAGCACATTTTTGTNATTCTGAACACAATGATGTAAACATGTAGTATGGTCACCAAAGAAAATGTTTAGTTATTGCGAAGCACATTTTTGTAAGTCTGGACGCTGTCGCTTGGAGCATCCTGGTGACGGCCGTGCCTAGGGGACCTTCGGGAGCTGGAGGTATGTTGGAGTGGGGGAAGACAGAGAATGAAGCATTGGAGGGGAAGGGCAAAGATTCCAGATGCGTGTGTTCTGCCTGCGTGGTTGCCACATAGGCAGGGGGAGAGTTGCTAGGATTCCTGCTGCGGTCCCCAGTACGTACGTCTTGCTCGAGACTAGGTCCATAGTTCCGACTTGAACTTTCTTCCGCCACTAAAGTTTGTTTCTAGCATCTGCGCTTGGTGTAATACCCACTTTTTGCGTGTTTCGTGGCTGAAAAATCACTGAAACCGTAGTTGACGTGGAAGAAAAAAACCGTAGGAAGTCTGAAAAGACTCGCCTTTATGCCAAAGTAGAGGCCGTGTTTTATATTGTTCTTCGACATATTTGCCATTTTTAGAAGTCAGTTGGAAAAATTTTTAAGACTCGATAAACTTCTTGAAAATTATTCAATTAGTTCCACAAAGTTTGATGCAGGAAGGCATTCTTTATAATATATTGTTGGCTCATTCATGCAGTTTATTTATTTATGTATTTTGCTACTTATTTTTACATGTGGCAAAGTTAANTATATATTGTTGGCTCATTCATGCAGTTTATTTATTTATGTATTTTGCTACTTATTTTTACATGTGGCAAAGTTAAGGCGAAGTTGCCTTGTCTTACACTAAAGCACCGGTAATGAGAAATTACAAAACAGGAACATAAATAGGATCAAGTAAGAATAAAAGAAAGTAATAAATCGTGGAGGCATAAAAATCAAAATTATCATTTTAGTAAATAAAAGAGTAGCAATCTGTACACAATTATAAGATATAGTACATCAGGGAGCAGGGGTCATGGCAATATTTTAAGTTTTCAGTATGTTATTTACGCGTATGACATCGTTAAAAGCTGGCACGACCTCGGCTATTTGCTAGTTGTCTTGATGTTGGCAAGAGCAAAGCACATATTATATATTTTCAGCCAGAAAGTCATTATTCCAATTTTCCCCTTTTTCGTTATAAAACAGGACGTAAATCTTTGAATGTATTATCATATAAAGCTTGAACTTTCATCGAAGTTGACAAAAATATGTTTTTATAGGTTGTTCACGGTAAAGTGAGCACTTTTGAGGTCCTAGTTACTTTTTTTCATTTCAGCGATTTTTTTAAAATAATTTAACCACCAATTAAAAAAAATATTGCTATGTAGATAATCAACACAGTGCGTATATTCCACCGCACCCGGAAGATAACGTACGTCGAAGGCTAAAATATTNATATATATATATATAGAGAGAGAGAGAGAGAGAGAGAGAGAGAGAGAGACTATTATTCCAAATGAGAGGGCTTTCAAAAGTGCTCACTTTACCGTGAATAGCCTATAACTGTATGTTTTGCCAAGGCAAAATTTCATGAGACAAAGCATTCAGAGAGCAACAAAATTTCCAATTTCTAATTTAAGATATACAGTATTATTTTTAAGAAAAAATACATTTTAGACTAAACAATTTAATTTTTATAAAAAATTTATGATTTTTTATTATTTTCAATAATTAAATTATTTGCTTTATTATTTATGCGTAGTTTCACTACAAGTTTACCTGAAATGGTTTTCGCTCCCAAGTTAAAATTTTGAATTTTTATATAACCTCTGTGACGAAATGACACACACGCAAACCTTACGTACGTAATAAACAGTCCACTTGAAGTGATAGTTAATATGATCTGTAGATTAATGTTCTAGTATTATATGGAAGTTATAACACATTATTTTGCTTTATCTGGCAGCTAGATGTCATAATACAGACCCTAAATCAAAGTGTTTCCGTAAAATCATTGATATACATAATCTTAATGTTTTTAGCAGCCAGGCGATTGAACTTGCAGAGAATCGTCTTTGTTACTGGATGGTGATACTTCACGTAAAGATGGCGATGGTTTATTTTGACGGAAAGTGAACTACACCAACAACAAGATGAGCCAGTCGCAACAGATTAAGTGCAAAAGGTTTATTTCGCAGACTCTTTTGGCTCCGGAAACTTGAGTGAAGGTTTCAGAATCGTTGATATTGCGTTATTTTTACAAAAACTCAACGAAATATCCAAACACAACCCGGCTATCGGATGCTTACTTTCTAATATGGCAGTCACCAAAGAAAACCGAAAGGGAAGTATTTATAGTTTGATATTCCACTGTAATATGTGTAATATCGACCTGTGAGTCCCAAATCACAACACAGAAAGCTCCTCTACAATAGAAGTTAACGTTACTGGTGTAACGGGGATTGAAGCAGGATATTCTCACCTTGAAGAGTTTTGTGCGTGCTTAGAAATCCTATATATGGCAGCGGGTACGTATTCCAAAATCCACGGCATGATATGTGATGAATGTGAGAAAGCATTTGACAAAAAAATGAGAGAGACTGCACATGAAGAAGCAGCTATTGCTGTAGCTAACGGTGAAGTAGATGAGCAAGGGATTCCTCAACTGACGGCTGTAGCCGATGGCAGCTGGTCCAAAAGGTCATTCAAAACGAAGTATGACGCACTGTTTGGCGTTGCTCCAATTATTGTCTATCACACCAGGGGAGTTTTTTTATGGGTGTGGTTAATAAATATTACTATGTTTGTGCACTGTCGAATGACGTAAAGGGCATTCCATCCCATGTTTGTTACAAAAACTATGAAGTTGGTTCAAACAGTATGGAAGCCAGCGTTATAATTAAGGGTTTCAAAAGAAGTGAAGNGGTTCAAACAGTATGGAAGCCAGCGTTATAATTAAGGGTTTCAAAAGAAGTGAAGATATTTACACCGTCAAGTACGCCAAACTTATTGCTGATGGAAACAGCAGCGTGTACAAAAAAAAATTTTAAGCTAAAACCTACCAAAATTTGAGTCGAAAAAAAAAAAGTGTAGAAATAATCTTCTCAGAAAGTACAGCAGTAAAATCACAACTGCAAGCGAAAATAGTTCTCAAAGAAGTACAGCTTTAAGAAAAGTGGTTTCTTGCAAAATTAATAAGCTGTCTACTGGTGTACAGAAAGCTATTTTATACAGGAAATCTCAGGAATTTTACTTGAGCACCAAGGTCCCACAAATGAAGAGTGACATTGAAAATGGTCCAAGCTACGAGTACAATGAACATAAGGATTTTGCTAATCTAGGTTACTTATGTTAGGGTCCAGAAGAAGGAGAAAAGAANACTACGAGTACAATGAACATAAGGATTTTGCTAATCTAGGTTACTTATGTTAGGGTCCAGAAGAAGGAGAAAAGAATGTTGTTCCAGATTTAATACAAAGTGGCATGCATTCTCACATCACAGAAGCTGCTACATACTTTCCATCTCATTCCCGTAGCTTGATCTATGATGTAGACAGCAACACAGTAGAACAGTTCACTGCAGCTGTAGTTAAACTTTTAAGTGGAAAGAGAGTAAACTAGGCCTACTCGACAAAACGATTATATCAGGGTAGATGTGCAGTTGCTGTTACAGCACACAGTAACTCCTCATTATGTGCTCCATAAATCCATGTTTAAGCTTTTAGAATTTAGACGATCAGGAACTAGAGATCGCGAGTCCAAGAGGAAAAAAACTGCGAGATCCCTAAGAAAACAGGACAAAAATTCACTCTTATCATCTATCGGAGACAAGGGTTATGGAACAAACTGTCAAGTGCCTGGCATGGACCCAGATATGTATAAAGAGGAAGAGCATACATTTTTAAAGAGTCTAGAGTTGTCAGAAGAAGATCGTCGTCAAATTGAAAGAAATACATTTCTTCGGGCAGGAAGTGGGTAATGGCTCGAAATGAGCAGGGAAGTGCTCACAGCTTCTAGCTTTGGAAAAGTACGTCTAAGGAGACCAAGGTTGGTCCAGAACATAATTCATTCTTCCGACATTCTGAATGTCNTAGCTTTGGAAAAGTACGTCTAAGGAGACCAAGGTTGGTCCAGAACATAATTCATTCTTCCGACATTCTGAATGTCTCTTCAGTAAACTATGGCAGGAAATCGGAGCAAGGTGCCATTGAACAACTTCAACAACAAAGAGGAATAAAAGATGAGAAGTGTGGTTTATTCATAGACAAAGAATACCCTTTTTGGGCGCTACACCAGATGGTTTAATCGGAAATACAGGAATTGGGGAGATCAAATGTCCGTCATTAGCAAGTGGCAAAAATGTTGATTTAGAAGTGCAANTAGCTTTGGAAAAGTACGTCTAAGGAGACCAAGGTTGGTCCAGAACATAATTCATTCTTCCGACATTCTGAATGTCCCTTCAGTAAACTATGGCAGGAAATCGGAGCAAGGTGCCATTGAACAACTTCAACAACAAAGAGGAATAAAAGATGAGAAGTGTGGTTTATTCATAGACAAAGAATACCCTTTTTGGGCGCTACACCAGATGGTTTGATCGGAAATACAGGAATTGGGGAGATCAAATGTCCGTCATTAGCAAGTGGCAAAAATGTTGATTTAGAAGTGCAANGATCGGAAATACAGGAATTGGGGAGATCAAATGTCCGTCATTAGCAAGTGGCAAAAATGTTGATTTAGAAGTGCAATAAGGAAAGACATATTGCAGAAAGAGATAACAGCATTTTTGCTGTCTGGATATCCGAAGAAAAAGAAATTTGTGTCACTGAAATTGAAAAAGACGACCAATTTTGGAAGGAAGAAATGGAACCCAAACTTTTGAAATTTTACTGTCCTGTATGCTGCCCGAGTTAGTAAATCCCAGACAAACCCAAAACATTAACAATCGTAATGCACTTTACATTAAATAAGCTTAGGAAACGGCTAAAATAAAAAAAAGAGATGCACAGACTACAGAGCTGATAGCATCATGTTGCAAGTTGCTTTTTTAAATTCCATAATGACAATAAAAATCCTAAGTGCATTCAAAAAGTTAGTTAACTGACTAAAATCAGTATTTTACACACAATCCACTTCTTTGTATACGTGTGCAAGGTCGTTTGTTTAGTCACTTAAAGGCTTCGAAAAATACATCGTTATAAAATTGTGTTACAATTGCAATCACATTTTCTTGGATGGTCTCCGTAAAAACGTTGACCTTTTGACTTGCTAATGTTACAGTTACAGTTTGACCGCATGATTAACAATATTTGTTTACCTGACGTTACTCTGGTTTTACAAATCGTGGCAACAAAATTCATACGTTCAATCACTTGGCAAAGAATAACCAGTGCATGTATCGACCTACATCCAGTTGTGACAGCTCAAGGAAGGACGGAACCAAGTCCTGTTGGTCTTAGAAACAAAGTCTCTAATTTTCCTTTCCATAGGTTATAATTACATTTTCGGAACTTTTTGGGTGTACTATGTAAGCTTTAAAGGCATACAGAAAATATTCCTTTGAATTGCATAGTGGGGAAATATAATTTTTCAAAAAAAGGTTTTTTTTCTGTACTGTTTACAATGACTTTTGTTCGTAAATGTATTCAACAAGCATACTGCTTTAACTTGATCCACCGATTATCTTAAATGTGTAATATGTGTTATGTGAAATATATTATTTTTAAATTTGATTTTGGCAGTATTATAAAATTAAGCGTATAAATTATAAAATAAAGTTTATCAGTGTTCAACAAGAAAAAATTATGTTCAGCAATTCATTTTTGAAATATATCTCAGGTATATAAAATTACCTAAGTACTATCTGACACCAGTTAAATAAGTCTACACATGATTATTCTGCAGTTAATTGGAATTGTGAAAGACAATGGTACTCCAAACAGTAGACAGTAAGATGTTGGCTAATGTGTATTAAAATATAAATGATCACTTAATTTCTGTAATGTATTTACATTGTTCTGTGAAGATTGATCCGTAGATAAATGATAATGATTGTATGTACCAATTTAATTTTTATAATGTATAAAAGGTACTTTCGGTTTGACATTATTTTACGCACCTATGTTTTAATCCACGAGAAATCTTTACAAAATGAGTGATACTGGTACTGAATTGGTGCACACGACCTAGAAGTACAAATTGTTTTACATATAATATTATTGTATAACCTTATGTAAAATTTTGTATATCTCAGGTATTTGAGATTGTGGTGCATATGTTGTCCACTCGCCATAATTTTATCTTTGTACATTTTGTACAAGTAAGCTTTAAAAATGAATCACTGTGTAAAATATAAATAAGAAACTTCATAATGTTGTGTTGTATATTCGACTGATTCGTTCGTTCTGTAAAGAAAACATGGCCAAAAATTAGTAATTTATTTGTGTATATCTATTTGAATAACTTTTTAACAGAACAATGTAAAATTTTTATCTCAGGTCCCTATTTTTTGTATAGTTTTTTTTTTAGTTTACTTGCACTGTCAAAACAGGTCTTATTTTTTAACAATGAAATATAGTATCGTGTGTGTGTTTTTTGTTTTAAGTGCGACGTATATTATTGACGGTGTCCTAAACAATATTGTTATTCAATGCAATGATTTCAAGCCATTTATAATGTCCTTGATTTATTAATGTGTAATTTTCTTCTGTTCTGTACGTGAAGTAAAGTTGATAGTTGACATTTTTGATATTATAAAGAGGTTTTGAATTTCCATGGCATTGTAATTTCTGTATTATTAAATTCACTGTCATTACTCAAGCAAGACTGTCACGATTTCTCAATGTCATTTAACCGGCGTAATCGTTTGTAGTCTTGTACTGTGAAATAACAACTCGAACATAAAAGATAAAAGTATCTACTATACTACCTCATGTAGAATTATTTTGTATAAATTTGTATAAATGCCTACTTCATTTTTGTAACTTGAAAACGAATTATTTTTTTAGACGTTTTGGCTTGTTTGTTTTATGTAATCGTTGTGTTGAAAATGAAAATGAAGTCTCGCTATTTATTAAAAAGTTGACTATTTGCCGGTAGAGGACTTAAAGATACATCCCACTACATTAGTTGATTGTACAGGGGATGGACAAAATAATATGAACATCATGCAATATAGTACATTTTGCTGCATGTTGGCAACACTACTTACATGTAAATAATGCGACGCGTATGTATTGCACAGTTTACGTGCCAAGTCTTGTAGGCAGTGTATTATACGCTTTGTTCTGCGACGGTTAAAACAAGCGATCGGTGAAATGTGTGATCTCTCAGACTTCGAAATCGTTGGTGCTCGGTTAGCGAGAGCGTCTGTGACGAAAACAGCTGAATTGCTTAACGTTTCACGAGCGACAGTATCCACAGTAATGACAGCATACACAAAACATGGTAAAACATCATCGGCGAGAGGAATAGTGGGCGAAACCCAAAGTTAATTGACACAGACCGACGAACATTAAAAATAATTGTGGCTAGACAACATAAAACTACCGCGGCAAAAGTGACAGCAGAACTCAACACTCGCTTGAGTAATACTGTTTCGACAAAAACAGTCCGGCAGGAACTCCACAAAGCTAACATTCATGGAAGGGCTGCAAATGCGAAACCCTTTATAACGGAAGCCAACGCTAAGCTTCGAAAGAAGTGGTGCCACGATCATAAAACCTGGACACTTCATGATTGGAAGAATGTGGTATGGTCCGATGAATCATCGTTTACATTGTTTCCTACAAACGGCCGGGTTTATGTATGGAGAACCCCAAAAGAAGCCTACGATTCGGACTGCCTGCTTCCTACAGTCAAGCATGGGGGAGGTTCCGTTATGATTTGGGCGGCTATATCGTGGTATTCAGCTGGTCCTCTCATGCACATCACTGGCCGAATTACTGCGAATTAATATCTCGACATCCTCAATGATGAAGTTCCTACTATGACTAGCATATTGCTGCCAAACACTGCCATATTCCAATATGATAATGCGCCCATAAACACAGCCAAAAAGGTTCAGTCTTCGTTTGAGGAGCATCAGAATATCATCGAACATCTTCCCTGGCCAGACCTCAACATAATTGAACCCGTTATGGGGAGTTTTAGAGCAAAGAGCGAGGAGCAGATTTCCATCTCCAACATCATTGAAGCAATTGGTGGATGTTTTGGTACAAGAATGGGACAACATTCCGTTGTAAACTATTCAGACACTCTACGAATCTATTCCGCGAAGAATTGCAGCTGTTCTAAAAGCAAATGGTGGCCCAACACCTTATTAATAAATAAATATTGTGTATATGTCAGGTGTTCATATTATTTTGTCCATCCCCTGTACATGAATAGGAAGCGCCATGCGGCTGAGACGGGGCGAAGGCTAAACACAGGGATTATTCTCAAAACTGGTTCTGGAGACGGCTGTTCTTCCTCTACGGCTCCTAAAATTCACTGGTCGCGTGGGAGGGAAGGTAATGTGCCGTCATACCCTCCACTTCCCTGGCTGCCGGGTGACTTTCCCAGTAACGGTCACACCCCTGGCTAGAAACTCTGCCCCTAGGAGCTCAGTTCTGGGCTGTCGGAACAGAACTCGAGGTCACGGCTTCCCAAGATAGAATTCTTAATGGACGAAATTGGAACAACATAAACCCATGGATTGGCGTCTGTTTATAGACTCTTCAAAATTTAGCTTAAAAACTTATGAAAGCATGAAAAAATACTCACTGGTATAAAATATGAAGTACACACACCAAATATGTGATGATCTGAACGCCACCGCCCTGCTGCTTGGGTTTCAAGGTGGCTTCACAAGTTTTGCTGCTTTCTGTATTTATGGGATAGTAGGGATTAACAGAAATATTACTGTTAAAATTTTCTCCAAGTTAGTGGGCTAAATCAGGTTCATTAAGGGTATAAATTACAGTTAGAGTTTCCTAATTTTATTTATCATAACTAATTACAAAATTCTCTGGACCCAAATTCTCAAAATAAATTGATGTCACTGTTCACAATTAATGAATTCAATCAATATAATTTACAATTACCTCAAGAAAATTAATGAATTTAAATAATTAAAAATCAGTCCCAACAGACAGAGTATCAAAACGTATTCAATTATTTTTATAGATTATATGGCAATATTTGACACTTCCAATATTTACAATAAAATCCGTATTACATGTTCATTCAGTCCCACCTCAGTTTAGTCCAAGTCCCACCAGTCCGCAATGTTCTAGAGTTCTACGAGCGCCCTCGTGCACAGTAGCCTTCACTCGTAGAGTTTCACGCCCTCTCGTCCATTCACACCACAAATACCTCGTCCGTCGTCGCCTCGCAATCTCCCGTCGTCGTCCGTCATCGCCTCGCAATCACCCGTCATCACCCGTCCTCTACACGTCACTCGATTACCGCGCTCAGCTAATTGGCTTCCACAAAAAGACTCTCGACAGTCCATCCGTGGCTTGTATTTATAGGGTCGTAGGCCATCGCATAGAAATTTATCTACATGCCGCGTTGCGCCGAGGGTCCTAATTCCCGGAATATTCTTGCGCATCCTCTGCACTTGTCGNGGTTCAGCCCTTCCACAGCGCCGGCCTTGACGTAAGGGGAACTTCGTGCGCGAGGCAAGAAATCACGCACGTAACATTACAAAACAAACTGCTGGCCCAAGAGAGAAATTTTGATTCATGAAAAGAGTAAATTAAGTATAATACATTAGTTGATTCTTCAAAGGTTCTGCTTCCGCCATTACATAAAATTTAGTCTAGTGAAGAACTTCGTAAAGGCAGTGGACAAAACCGGTGCGGGCTTTTCCTATTTAAAGGAAACATTTCCCAAGAAGTTATTTTTGTTGGACGGCAGATTAGAATGCTACTGAATGATACCGATTTTGAAAACAAACTGAACTTGATGGAGTGGGCTGCAGGGAAATCTTTGGTATCTGTGGCCAGCTGTTTTTCGGGGGAAACAATAAAGAGGAAAACTACTGTCAGCTTGTTCAAAATCATCTGAAAACCTGCGAGAATCTTCGATGCAAGCTGTCTTTAAAGATCCCTTTCTTGCATTATCACCTTGATTTCTTTCCGGAGATCCTAGGATATGTAATTGATTGGCAGGAGGAAATATTCCACGAGGATATGCCACGAGGATATGCCGATTATGGGAGAAAGGCACAAAGGCAGATGGTATCCAGTCATGATGGACGACTACTGCTGGTTTTTGCAACGGGATGACATCGCCACTCAAAATTAACCATTGCATTTTTTATTTATGTAATTATCATTTTTATTCTTGTGGTTGAAATGCAAAGTAAAACAAAATTGATTCGAATCATTGTGTTGGGAAAAAACACATAACTGCAATTTCAGTGTAAAAAATTGTTGCATCAATGTAACAAATGAATTGTAGTTTGTTAATATTAATATTATGTTAAGACCCATAACAAGAAAACTCCATGTTCTGCCGAATTTTCATGGTCATTATAATGCAGCACATCAAAAATATTACAAAATAGTTTTTTACATTGACGTTATCACAAAAAAGTTAAAATCTGTTGGCCACTGTTATTATACGCAAACAAAAATAACGTGTTTATGGAATCTTCCCGTGCCTCACGACGGTAAATGCTAGCCACCAAACACTGTTCTAATTATCTGCAAAGTGCTATTTAGAATTTTCTCGCAGTGATTTCCTGCAGAGTCCAATGTATGCTCATAGACTAAATTATGTAATTTCGTGAAACACATAAAAAGGGTCCTAAATTTCTGAACAGTTTTGGTCAAGTACACAACATGGCATGAGGTCGCATCACTTATTAAATTGAACACGATATACTTTATGTTTATAATCGATCATTGTTCGGACACTCGCTGTTCGGCAAATGAGCGCATTTCAAACGTAAAGCCAGAAGTATTCTCACTCATACACAGCACTAAGAACGAAGCTGAAGTGGGAGCGATCCGGACCGAATATGCAAGGAGGCAGCAAAGTTGCAAGTCAAAGCCACAAGCAGCATCGAACGGCGCGCTCTTTGGAACACGCGGCAGTATAGAGCTTACCCGATTCCTAGGCAACCACGGGAGTGCTACCGCCGAACAGAACACGACTCAGTCCCGCTAGCACCTTCCTCCATCCCCTGCGAGTTTTAATTAAGATTAAAGATCTCGGTAGGTTGTAAAGCTTTTAGGTCTTCGGGTTTCCCGTAATATTCAAGCAAGACATGTTATGATGGGAGGGATAAGGAGATGTTTTGTAGCGACTCTAAACTCTGCGCATGCAACGAAAATTACAACCAAACCAACACTATTCTAAGCTATCTTTCAATGATAGGCGCCATTGTGGTAAAGAGAGTGAATGTGTTTCCTATTACGAAAGTATTAACTTTCAATGAATTTTCGCATAACGGAGCCAAGATCTACTTCAAAGCTTCTACAAATCCTTTCAAGGAAATGTTTGTGCAATTTCAAAAAATTGCCTAAAATAAGGAAGTTCTTGCATATTGTTGTTGGTACAGTCAAAGCCAGGGACACAACATACATATTTTGTGGCTATTACTATTTCTGTTAATATTTCAACTGTACCAGCACCTCAACTGTACCAGCACCTCACTTGATTGCTCTCTCTGCTACAGAAATTTGGTTTCTAGAATCACATTATTTTATCGGGGTATAAATCTTCCTAATTACTGTGGAGCAAAGAACAACAAGTGTGGACCAGGAAACAATGATGGACTGTGTATTTTTTACGAACAAGTCTAGGTTTAGTCTCTGCAGAGACTCGCGGCGTGGTTACAATTGACAAGAATGGGTGAGAGTTAATAGTCCAGTTGACTGGCCATGGCGACGTCTTGTTCTAGGGCAGCATCACGTTTGGCTACCGTACGCCTCTCTCTGTGTGGCCGTGGCTAATTAACAGGCCAGTTGTACTGAGAAGTTATCCCTCCACATAAGTGAGGTTCTTTTGGGCTGCAAATAGAACATGCTTCCTGTTTACGGACGAGAGTAACCGTTCACATGGGGTTGCAATGTTGTATACTACTTGGAAAACCATGACATCATTCGTCTGGACTGATCGAAACCCTACTGAAAAATCTTGGGATGCACTCGATCTTTGTATTAGTGGCCGTCCAGTACCGCGTAATTTTTCCGGGTGTCCAAATCCTCCAAGATCCATCCAGGAGTTTCTGGTGGCTTTAGAGCAGGGATCTCAGTGGTGTGGCATGGGTGGCGTCGAACGCCATGACAATGACATCTATTACTGCCTGAAGGATGTTTCAGAGCATGGAAGTCAAAAGTCTTTTATATAAATCTTTACGGATGTGCTGTTGAATTACACTGTTACTCAAATAGAGTGGGGTGGGGGGAGGGGTAATACTCTTAACTTATACAAAGTATATCTGAAATATACCGACAAATTTTGATAGGTTATTACTGAGGTGGGAATGGAAAGATTGTGATAGGCAACCCATGGTCCAGGTAAAATATTAAAAGCGGTAGTAGCTTCCAAAGTTTGAGAAAAACTGTCATATATTGTCACATTTAGGAAACTACTTGCGGGACAAAAACAAAGTAGTGGTTACTAATTATTTAAACCGTAATCTTTAATAAAATCAATGTCGTATACATGTACCCCCGTCCATCATGTTGAAAGAGGGTGTTCCCTATTTCTATTTTGACAAGAAATTATGAAACGCTGGCAAAATCAGCAACATAAATGTCTTGGGCAAAAATTGACTAACTCTCGAAGTAAAGAAATAAGCAAGATTGAAAAAATTGCATCATAAGCAATTTCACAATAAGTGATCAAAATGGAACCCGCCAACATCATTGCAACAATTAATTCGGCGTACGAAAGACTGGCGTACGATTTCCAAAACACCCGGTGTATCTCGAACCTTGTCACAGGCAGCCATAGCCCTGGCTAACAGATCTTCGTCCGACTCAATGGATGTGTCTTAGACCAGAGCCTTGATGAACCCACAGGAGAAAGTCTAACGGATTAAAGAGAGGAAAGTGTGTTGGCCACGCAACAGGCCCACCTCTTACAATCCACCGTACTGGAATTTCCAAGTTGAGATGATCCCGTTCAGCTCTTGTGGAATGTGGAGGGGCACCACCGTGTTGAAGCCCCATGCGTTGCCGGACCGCGAGCGGCACTTCCTCAAGGAAATCTGGCAATGCAACTTGCAGGAATTGGCAGTACATGTGCCCAGTCAATCGTTGCGGCATCAAGTACAGCCTAATGACATTACCACTCACAATGTCCGCCCAGATGTTCACAGAAAGTTTGTACTGGTTCGCTGTGATGGCGGTTGCACGAGTATTGGTGTCATCCCACATGTGACAGTTCCTGCTGTTAAAACAAGTCTCTCATGAACGTCGCTTCATCAGTAAACAATACAATGGAAGTAAAATGAATTACTGTGCACTGCTGGAGAAACCAATGCGAAAAATCACGCCGAGGAGCGAAATCTGCTGGTGCCAATGCCTGCACCTTTCGCATGTGGCAGGCACACAGCAGCTGCTCGTGCATAAAAAGCCATACAGTGGGAATGTGACACACCCATTCCATACGCAATGGTGCGGGTGCTTGTTGACGGGTTTTCCTCCACATAATTTACTACTTCTTCCACATTTGGTGTACTGACGTTCCTCGGGTGACCAGGCTCTCCTCGTCCCTTATACGTGCATGTTTCACGCAGTCTCTAATTGATAGTTGTGAAGGTCTCGTGATAAGGTTGCCGCCGCGTTGGAAACCTCTCATGGTACAATCTTACAGCGGCTCGTGCATTACCTTTAACTTCACCGTAAAGCAGAGCCATGTCTGTAATTTCTTACTTCGTATACTTCACCATGTCGACTTGTAGTAGAATGCATGCAACATGCAGTGAAATGTTGGTTTTTATTTTCCAGTCTTATCCTCTGTTAGGGAGAGGAACTGCAGTACTGATAATGAGAGTGAGGGGGGGGGGCATGACGCACACCAACATTCCGCGCCTCTTAGAAACGCCATTAGACAAAACAAGTTACGATTCAGCTCCGCCACAAACCACCTGTACGTGATGTCCACGCACCACTACGACGCGCAAACAACCATTGCCGGTTGCCTACCTGTCAGGCAGTTAACACTTCTTTGTAAAATCAAACATGTAAATTTTACTCGAAAAAAGGGGAGTGTCGGACCATTTTTTTTTTAAAAACCAATTATGTTGCTAATTTTGCCGGCATTGCATAATATCTAGTCAAAAATAGGGAATTTATCCCGTAACATACTTTTTTTTCTTCAGAAATAAGGATGACACCACCACCTTTCAACATGATGGAATAGGTTACACGTGCATTACATTCACTTTATTGATTATTACGGTTTAAATAATTAGTAACCATTACTTTTTTTGTGTCTTGCAATCAGTTTTCTAAGTATGAGAGTAAATTATAATATTTTCTCAAACTTATAAAGCGTCTAATGCTCTTGCCATTTACCTGGACCATGGGTTGCCTATCTCAATCTTTCTATTTCCATCTCAGGAATAACCTATNTGCCTATCTCAATCTTTCTATTTCCATCTCAGGAATAACCTATCAAAATTTGTCGGTATGTTTTAGATACACTTTGTATAAACCTCAATTGTTTGGACCAATGTATTATTCTTGAAGAAATTAAATTTGTTTTTNTATGAGAGTAAATTATAATATTTTCTCAAACTTATAAAGCGTCTAATGCTCTTGCCATTTACCTGGACCATGGGTTTCCTATCTCAATCTTTCTATTTCCATCTCAGGAATAACCTATCAAAATTTGTCGGTAGGTTTTAGATACACTTTGTATAAACCTCAATTGTTTGGACCAATGTATTATTCTTGAAGAAATTAAATTTGTTTTTNGGTTTTAGATACACTTTGTATAAACCTCAATTGTTTGGACCAATGTATTATTCTTGAAGAAATTAAATTTGTTTTTACAGAAAATTATTAGCTGAACAGCGTTATACAATAGTTGCGATGTTCCTTCGGCAGTTATAAATGTAATAAATTGCGGAACATTGCAGAATAACTTGCTCTCCCGTAGAGTTCGCCTGCTATTTCCCACGTCTACCGTTGCGCCTGCGAGTGTGGTGGCCAACAACCCGCGCTGCAGGTGCGGGGAGTAGATGCGGCAGCAGCAGCTCTCGTGTTAGCACAGGTAAGAGAGGGAAGCATGGCTGTCACAGGGTCCAAGGGAAAACGGGGATGGTCTATTATCCCCGCCACACAACCCCACCCCTGTGAACATTACGCCGCCGTCAGAGCGTGCACACGCACGCGACATGTCGAGCCACGGGCGGGTAAACAGTTGAACAGCGCCTTCCGCTATCCCCCCACCGAGCCAAACAATAATACCCAACATTTCCTCTCGCATCGTCAATCCCACACTGAGAGGGTCGCAACACAATTATTGCGTGGGGGGAGGCGAGGAGTCAGGTTTTGCGAGCATTCCCGGTTGAAAATAGCCGGGATTCCTCTTCCACCACTATAAAAACACTACGCAAAAGAACGCTTCTGCCAAGAAAAACAACAGCATTATTTCCATGTCTTTTTTTTTAAATCACAATATCGATTTCTGCAGTCTCTAAGGTTATGTACTGAAATTTCACGCCTGCGATATATAAAAACCTTCCTCGTTTTAACATACGTTACGTCATCTGCTTAAATGAAATTACATAAAAATGTCCAGTGTATCCGTAGGCCTACATGTAAATTATTAAAAATAAACTTTGTATAATTTGGTATCAAATGTTAGGCGACAAAACATTCTGACAATCGAGTAAAGTTATCAATAATCTTGTTTTTTTATTTGCGAAATACAAAACTGGAAAAATGTGCTATTCTTGTTGAGTGTTTGGAAAACTACCTAGTATCAAAAGCGCACAAGAAAATTTGTTAAGGTTACGTACCGTAGAGACCCAGCAGTTCAGAAGGTAGTGCATAACATTCCACGACATAGCTAAATACAGGACTAATGAGGACTTAGGTTCCATTTGGAATGAGTGGTAAGACATATTTTCTCTATAATGAAATTTGTCAACAACTTATTAAGAAAATAAAAAAAAATAAAAAATCAATCAAAAATCTTGGAAATATGACACGCAAGAAGACTGGAGAGCAAATGAATCACTTAAACTCAGTATTAATACTTTAGGAATTTGATCATGAACATTATTAACGTATCCTATTCGCCAGCATGGCAGACAACGGATATCAGAAGAGCAGACAACCAGTTTGCTTTATGTACTTGGAAAATACATAAGCATTCGCCCATTAAATGCTTGATCACACTTGAAGTTTACAAATCCAAGGTTGACAATAAACGCGTGAAATGTACTTGATTACTCTTATTCTAATACACGGTAAAAGTATGATGCATGAAAAGAAAAGACCTGGAAGGAAGAATCTCGCAGCGGTGCTCCTCTGCTTCTATCCCTTGTCCACTCCGACGTTAACAACTTGCTGAATTTTTTTTTAAACGACCCAGCAACACAAACAAAATGAGAGAGAGGAAAAAATCAGGGCGGTCCCCAAAGGAAAGGACACGAATAAGGAGGGGAGCAAGCTGGCGAACGAGATCATGAATAAATTAGCACGGCTGCTGTGTACACGGCGTGCGCCGCGTGCTGCATATCCCCGCCGGCCGCAGGGGCAGCCGGGCCTTTCATCATGCACTATTCATGGCGCTTTATCATCTCGCAGCACAAATAAGCCCCTTTAATGTCGCNGCAGCCGGGCCTTTCATCATGCACTATTCATGGCGCTTTATCATCTCGCAGCACAAATAAGCCCCTTTAATGTCGCGGACGACGCAGGCGGGAAAGCAACCGCCACGCTCAAAAGGACCCCCTCCATACCTATATACCTGATCCTGGCCCCACACAGCTAACTACAGCTCACCCTAACGAATGAACCTTGGTTTAGGCACACGCCTGCCGGCTACTTTAACCCCATTTATGACAAAAAAATTCATTTTCACAGATCGAAAGGAGAATATAGTGGCGCAGAATGAGAATCAAGGAAATGACAAGAGTGAATATACACCTCTTTCTTACAGCCCTTGTGAATGCGCTTATATTAGCACTCGCCTAATAAAAAAGGATTTTAATATAAAATATTCTGTAGAATTTTTTTTTAACGCAGAAATATACACAGTCGAATTACATTATCCAGACAAGTGTCTACCGCAACAGCTCAGCGAACCCTTCTGCGAATGGGGCTCCGGAATAGATGGAGAGGGTGACTGCGCCCATGCTAACACATGCATCGACGTAAACGACTAGAATGTGCTCGACAGTATGGCGACTGGACCGCTGCTGACTGGCGACGGTTAGCCTTCTCCGACGAGTCATGTTTTCAGCAGCATAGAACGGATGGGCGTCAGCGTGTCCGGCCAGAAACGTCGAAGAACCGACACCCTGCATCCATTGCTGGACGAACACAATACGGTGGGGGCAGTGTTATGGTTTCAGATATGTTATTGTGGTATTCTCTAGGTTCGATCATCCGTGTGGAAAGCACTCTTAATCGATTTGGTTAAGAATCCATCCTCGGCCATCACGTCCACCCGTACATGACCATTGTCTTTCCCCAGGAGGATGGTATCTTCCAGCACGATAATGCGCCTTGCCACACGACTAGAAGTGTCCGCACATGGCTGGAAGAGTACGATCAATACTTCAAAGTTATTCCCTAGCCCCCCGATCTCAATACAATTGAACATTTGTGGGACCACCTCGATCGCGGTGTTCGCCGCCTGTCTCATCCACCAGGCAACCTTCAACAGTTGTGGGACGCACTGCAGACAGCATGGCTCCAGATACCCGTGGAGACTATCAGCACCTGACTGAGNTGTGGGACGCACTGCAGACAGCATGGCTCCAGATACCCGTGGAGACTATCAGCACCTGACTGAGGCACTGCCAGCTTGTCTTAGCTGCTGTATGTGCTGCGAAGGACGGGTACTCTGGATACTAGCAGGTGGTCATAATAATGTGATTCGACTGTGTATAGTGGCGTAACATTTTTTTATAAATGGCACATGCGATATTTGGCAACAATAAAAGTGTGTCGACTAGCATGAAAGACAAAATCAGAAATGGTTATNCTAAATGGCACATGCGATATTTGGCAACAATAAAAGTGTGTCGACTAGCATGAAAGACAAAATCAGAAATGGTTATTTGCGGTACACAGTCTGCAAGCTGTTACAAATATCAGAACAAATTTAAAAGTAGGCAACCGCCGAAGCCAAATTCGTTATGGTTTTCCCACGAGAGAATAGGTTCGAATTCCACGTAAGCCATCAAATATGTCCTGTTCAGATGTAAGTTCGGGTTCGACCGAATGTAACTTTCATACGGGGATGTTAATATGATGAATGAAAAAAAAAACCAGACAAATTTATATTACGATTTTTGTCCCTTCACTCCCCTTATAACATTATTTCACTATTGAAAAAAAAACTATTAAACTTTGGATGTAAAAGTTATATATAGGATGGCTTAAAAAGATAATACGACATATAATAATGTGTACCTGCAACATTCAGGATATTAAATTAGGTCGTTGAGCAAGTACTTCTGGAAAATGAGCCTCCATTTAAAAGCAGCTAATACAATTAATTCTGATGGAAACACTTTTTGGTGCACCCATGCATGTGAAAATAAGTTTTCCGAAGATTTATCTGTGTTTAAAGTTATTTTCAATTAATATATAATTATTTACGTTACTGATATTGTGCTATTATAAAATGTGGTGTAAATGGTCAACGAATAGGGACTGTGTGGGGAGTGGTGAACAGCGAACCACTAGCCTAAGGTTTCTGATGCATTCTGTAAGAAACGTGAGAAGTTTTGTAGAAATACTTCTGGTCGTATCTTGCATCGCAGAATTCTAACAAAGTTCTCAAGGGAAAAACCGGCCATGCAACAGCACCACCACTGCGTTTTAGAGCCCATGATAGGACAACGTTAGGCAGCCTTCGTGGTCGAGGTTACTAAATCGTTATCTCCGGACACCGAGGTCATAGGACCTGAATACGGTAAGTCATAGATAGAGTCCCGGAAATTTCACGAGTTCGTTTGACGGCCAGACTAAACTCGACAGTTCCGCATACTCGCCAGACGTCAATTTTTCATTGGCTGTTGCCTTCATGATGAGCATTTCATCCTGTGTACTTCCGCTCACCTGCTCTTTGATTGTCCAAAGATTGAGGATCTTCGGACCTCTTTCGAGGACAAACATGGGCTCCTGATTCTCCGAGACATGATTACCGACACGTTCCTGGCACCGAAGGTGCTAGAATTCTTGACAGCAGCGGGTAAAAGTAACGAGAACTTCGACGTGTGGTGGCTGAGCAACAGTCTGAGTCACTCACTTGAGATGGAAAACCTGGATATAACAAGCGACAACGATGACNCGTGTGGTGGCTGAGCAACAGTCTGAGTCACTCACTTGAGATGGAAAACCTGGATATAACAAGCGACAACGATGACATAACACCTATTCCCTGTAGTAATACTGGAGGAGGGTGAACATGATCGCTCACCAACACCAACACAAGAACCAGAAGTGATTATACCGGAAACAATGTTACCTATTGTGTCACAGGCACAGGTACCCCAGATGGCAGGATCTATCCTGCACCTTATAAGCCCCGAGGAGACAAATCCAGNCCAAAGATTGAGGATCTTCGGACCTCTTTCGAGGACAAACATGGGCTCCTGATTCTCCGAGACATGATTACCGACAAGTTTCTGGCACCGAAGGTGCTAGAATTCTTGACAGCAGCGGGTAAAAGGAACGAGAACTTCGATGTGTGGTGGCTGAGCAACAGTCTGAGTCACTCACTTGAGATGGAAAACCTGGATATAACAAGCGACAACGATGACNTGTGTGGTGGCTGAGCAACAGTCTGAGTCACTCACTTGAGATGGAAAACCTGGATATAACAAGCGACAACGATGACTTAACACCTATTCCCTGTAGTAATACTGGAGGAGGGTGAACATGATCGCTCACCAACACCAACACAAGAACCAGAAGTGATTATACCGGAAACAATGTTACCTTTTGTGTCACAGGCACAGGTACCCCAGATGGCAGGATCTATCCTGCACCTTATAAGCCCCGAGGAGACAAATCCAGNTTTGTGTCACAGGCACAGGTACCCCAGATGGCAGGATCTATCCTGCACCTTATAAGCCCCGAGGAGACAAATCCAGAAATGCCAAATGATGGATGGCCCTGTGCATGAAATCCAGTCTTGTATGTAAGGGAGGACTTTGCTCATCTTGCACGAAATCTGGGCAAACTCCTAAGGGGCCAGAAAAGAAGAGCGGTCAGCGATGTGTGAAAGAAAGGGAGAGTGAGGAGAGAGACAGGAATGGAGAGCAAGAGGAAAGAACATAAAGGGAAGTCTCTCTACTCATAGCCCAGGTAAGACGAAACGAAATTGTACCTTTCTCCGAGAGAATTGTAACCANTAAAGGGAAGTCTCTCTACTCATAGCCCAGGTAAGACGAAACGAAATTGTACCTTTCTCCGAGAGAATTGTAACCATAGAGTGGCCATCCAAAAGGAACACCATGGATGCCACGGTACAGACCTGACCCTTAGGAGCCCACCCGAAAGAACCCTGGGAACTCTATGACAAAGTCATACGAGGTACCCAGATCTCAAAACTGGAGGAACCCAACATCCTGATGGCAGCAGTAGCTCTGCTGTTAAGTTCAATGGACGGGGGCGAGAAGATCCTTTTCCCCCACATGGAGTGGGTGGACAGACTCACCATCACCCAGGTGGACCTGCCCACAAACAAGGAGGCGCTCTTGAGCTTGCTGAAGCAGTGCTTCTGGAGAAGGGGGGAAGTATTCGACCCATCTTTGATCTTCAAGGATGCCGTCCATACATACGGGAGGCGTACCTCTGATCATAGTAAGCCCTTCACGGGGTATGCTGTGGTCAGGTATTAGTCCTTCACTTCGGTCGGCTTCTTACAAAAACCCGAATATGACAATTCCCCGAATGTGACACCATTTCCTGGATAAGACTTGTCCTTGTTCCAGAAATACCTGATGAAAAACAACCCCAGCGACGGCCCAGGAACGTGATTTCGGATGATGGAAGGATCGAAGATTCTTAAGGAATGGACTGACCGGAAGATCTGCAAATGGTAGTTGAATGTGTGTGTGAATGATACGAGCGAAGAAAGTCTGCCGTGTGGTTCGAACGATGCCCTTTGCACCCAGAGGGCAAGGAGACGGGGAACAATTCTGGTTACCGGCTGTTCCCCAAATATAAATCCAGTGCAGGCCCAGGCACGCTGAGGCCGAGAATGTGCTAAGGGTGTGCCGTCATGCTTAACTTTTCCCGTGAAAGAAGGACAAGTGCGAGTGCGAATAGGTATATGCGTGTCAATGTAAGTATTTAGATTTTGTGTTTTAAATTCATTTCGGACCAGCATGATGGAGTTAAAAATTCAAAGTTCCTGGTGGTGCCCTGCAAACAAAAAGAGCCAATTTAGATCTAGCTTGCGGGAGTTAAATTAAAGAAGAAAGAAGCGCTCTGGGTATGACCTTTTAATAGGTATCGGCCACCTGAAGGGGAGGGTTGGAGAGGCCAGTGCCGGTTCCACCGGGAACTTTGTGTACTAGGCAGGGGGATATGGATCTGCGACTCCCTCGGGAGGAAGGTTTCAGGGCGTTTTGGGTGGTGTGGCAGTACCATGCTATAGTAGCAAAGCCCGGTTACCGTATTTGACCCTAGAAAGGGTGGGTGATACATCTCTTATAGCCTCTCTCTACACTCATGGCAACCCAAGGCTACTCGTGCCACCCCTGTTTTTGCAATTTTGGCTCCGCCGCCCGTTTCCCTATGGGAACCGGTCTCCTCGTGGCTGGTCAGTGGTATCTGCTGTGATGGTTTGGGCCGATAGATGATGCCTACGCCCGACCACTTGGCATTCAGATCGATGGGGTCCCATACTAGAATTTCATGGTGAAGAAATTTTATGGAATGGTAAAGGTCAGTGTCCGATGACAGCTCCTCCAACTGCACTGCTAGTGGTAGGAAGTGGTGGCGATGGCTTGATGGCTGTGATGACAGCAAGGAAGACCTATGAGTTAACACAATGACAAATCTTCCAATCGGAGCGAGGGCTGCCATCCCCGATTCCGGCATTCCCCGAGGAATCGAGGACGTATACCGCTCCGGGCCGATCGTACTCCACCCTTCTGGTGGGCATGCGGGTCATTGGTGGAGCGGTCGGACATTGAAAACACACTAGTGCCATGGCAAATAAGTGGGAGCACGGGCTGANGCCATGGCAAATAAGTGGGAGTACGGGCTGATCGGGTTGGCCCCACCAGGGGTTATCACAGGTGTACCGATCAATAGACTTTGGACTCGTGCTGGTAATGGTTGTCTCCATATGCTGTAGGAGGTCTGGAGAGATTCCCACTCTCAAAGAAAGACCGGGTGGTGAGTGGCAACCCGCTCAGGTTGTGTCCTGGTAAGACTCTAGGGGTTTGGATAGTGCTCTGGCCAGGTCACACGCTTGGTATCTGAGGGCGAGGATCTCAGAACCTTGTAGAAGGGTGCTCTCGGCCGTACTTGTTAATCAGGTTGGGGCTTTAAATTTGATTACCTCAGGTGCATGGCTGGGACACAAGCGATGAGAGTGTGTGATCCCTCTTCCCCACCTATTGGGCGGTCGTAGCGCGGGATGGCCAGCTGGCTAAGAGCACTAAGTAAAAATATAAAAGTACGATGGCCGACAATATATTGTGTACTAGGCATTACGTGACTCACTCGGTCTGTTATTGCGTATGTACAAAGCCCCGTTTACATCGGAGCAAACAAGAAGCAAACACGTGCTAACGAGCATCAACGACCTGAGCATTCTCACAGGTGTAAAACGGTATGCGAGCGCGAACACACACCCTTCATCCATGTTCCTTCAGGTTCGGTTTGCATTCGCTGATGTTCCAGCCGTTGTCGATCTTATTTCCAAAGGTTATTCGTATTCGCTTATGTTCAGTGTTCACACCTCGTTTACACCAAAGTTAACAGAAATGACCAAGAATGTTCTCTGGTTCGTTTTTAGATGCTTGTTCACCTGTATTTTTTTTTCTTTGCTTCCAGTGTACACAAGTCACGAATAACTCCAAATCNTCTTTCTTTTTTGCTTCCCGTGTACACAAGTCACGAATAACTCCAAATCAAACAGGAGCGAATAGTTCGTTTATACTCGTTCGCAAGCCGCGTATTCAAAAATTCACTGGTGCATCAACCAATGTACACCAGACGTTCGAAAATTACTGTTTGGTTGAATCAGGTTAAACCGATTGATCCACATGTTCAACCAGCCCGAAAATTCGGTCGATATGGTGGATATGCTACAAAATATCAGCCGATGAATTTTCAAACAATTTCTCTGAAAAATAAAAGTTAATACACTCTGAACTTGTAATTTGCAAGCATTCCAAACTATACCAAAGTAATTTGTACATAGAGTTATACAAAAGGGGGAAGAAAACTTTAGAATTTGTGTGTAATGGCATTAATATATGTCTGAAAGTAAACAGAAACACAGCTAAAAATCAACCTGATGTTCGAAAAATGCCTCAACCTGTGTATACCGGTGTATCAAACACTGGTGGATCCATCGATAAATTTTTGAAAACGCGGAAGTGTTCGCTCTGTTTGCTCCGGTGTAAACGGGGTTTAATGGCTGTTAGACCTACGAGGCGAGTCAGGAAACAAGTTGCCATCACAAAAGTATAGTCTATTCGCAGTTTCTTCATACTTTTTTAATCAAACCTTTGAAAAATCACCCCATGTATGACGTGTTTCGTTGTTTCCTAAATATGTCTTGTACCACAAGCGATTTATACTTACGTTAACATAAAAGTATCTCATTTTTGGTTAAATTGAACTTTTACTTATATTTTATTTATAAACTATAATACTTCGTTTATAATTAATACAAATAAAACCAGAGAGAAAATATGCGTGTTGGTAATGCCCAGTAAAAAATAGTTCTTATGCAAAATATTATTACACTGAGTACGCACGAATGCGATACGCGGTCCCTTTGGTGTAATTTTCTAAACTCTGTTAAGCGTTGTTTGCATGAGGCGGAGGAATATCTAAGAAGTAGACCTTCTAGCAGGACTTCAGAAAAGTTGGAAGTAGCCGTGAATGGAGTATAACAAGAAAATAAACGGTTTGAAGGTATATCCTAGCAAAGCTTGAACTCACGAAATTTCCGGGTTTGTGTGCGAGTTGAGTGGGAAAGCCGCCCTCGCTCCTTAATGCGGCAGAGTTAATTAACCGCCGCTACAGAGACGTAACTGCGACTGATAGCACAGAGGGCACCAGGAGCGCTAGTAGTCTAGCGCCGGACGACCGCACGGGACTGCACGTGCGTCACGCGTGGCGGGGTCTGACGTCAGCAGGTTTACTGGGACGGGGAAGCCCGCGAGGGTCGGCCTGAAGAGCAGGCTCGGAAACAAGAGCTGCTGAGATGCAAAAAAAAATGTCGAGAAGAGCAATGGCGTATTTATGGGTGCGGCACAAGGGGCACCTGCCCCCTCCATCAATGCTTTAATATATTGCCAGTTTCACAGCAAAACCTAGAGAACCTTAATTGGTTAGATATTCATCGATAAACCTTTCTATATAATGCTAGATATAAATTTTTTTCCCTTAAATTTGGAAATTTTTATATCGATACAAATACCCACACATTTATTAGTAGTAATAGTAGGTAAAATGTCAAACTACACGAAAAATTGTGCACCCCCCTCCCCTTCCAGATGAGTACAGAATACGGCATTGGAGTGAAGAGATTTGGGCGGCTCTTAACATCGAGGTCTTGAGATCCTATAGACCACTGGAGAAGAGTAATAAAATAATTACATAATCCGATATTCCATAAAGTGCGTCTGGTTGGCNGGCCACTGGAGAAGAGTAATAAAATAATTACATAATCCGATATTCCATAAAGTGCGTCTGGTTGGCGACAATATTTAATATTTTTGATACTCAGAAATGTTTAAACACACGCGCCCTCATGAAGCATCGCCCATAACCTTTGCATCCACATCTCAGATTTACTGTTCGAGCTCTCTGAAGGAGAATAAAACCTAGGTATAAGCCCATCACTCATAATTCACTAAAAAATAGTATCTTATGGCTGGTAAATACCTCTTACTTAAATTTTAGTGCAAGGACAGCTGTTATTTTTCAGATGACAGAATAAAACAAACAGCGCAACGCCACGGCGCACCACCACAAAAGCACGGTGTACTTCACGGAGCCAAAATGTTATGTTGACCTAGACGTCGCTTTGCATTAGCCAANCAGATGAGTACAGAATACGGCATTGGAGTGAAGAGATTTGGGCGGCTCTTAACATCGAGGTCTTGAGATCCTATAGACCACTGGAGAAGAGTAATAAAATAATTACATAATCCGATATTCCATAAAGTGCGTCTGGTTGGCGACAATATTTAATATTTTTGATACTCAGAAATGTTTAAGCACACGCGCCCTCATGAAGCATCGCCCATAACCTTTGCATCCACATCTCAGATTTACTGTTGGAGCTCTCTGAAGGAGAATAAAACCTAGGTCTAAGCCCATCACTCATAATTCACTAAAAAAAATGGTATCTTATGGCTGGTAAATACCTCTTACTTAAATTTTAGTGCAAGGACAGCTGTTATTTTTTAGATGACAGAATAAAACAAACAGCGCAACGCCACGGCGTACCACCACAAAAGCACGGTGTACTTCACGGAGCCAAAATGTTATGTTGACCTAGACGTCGCTTTGCATTAGCCAANTACCACCACAAAAGCACGGTGTACTTCACGGAGCCAAAATGTTATGTTGACCTAGACGTCGCTTTGCATTAGCCAATTATGTTTCTAGGCGGGCAAAAAAAAGTTATATCAACAATATCAATACATTTTTAACTGTTCGAAATTATCCATCCAGTGAATTACGCACTCTTTTATTCTCGGAATTTGCTCTATGATAATTTTTGGGCGTGTTACATGAAGAAATGCTCAAAACCTCCCATCAGATAAAACNTTCTCGGAATTTGCTCTATGATAATTTTTGGGCGTGTTACATGAAGAAATGCTCAAAACCTCCCATCAGATAAAACTTATTGCAGAAAACGGGAATTTTCATCATAGGGATGACACTATCTTATTTCATACCTGCATTACTGGTACGACTACCTTCCACTCGAAGAGGACAACAGCCGGCACCGGTGAAAATTGAGCAAATCTGATAACCATCCTGGATATTCCACGTTCAAGTATATCTCTGTTATAAATGCTTTATTCAAACATAAATTAATCGAACTGTTGCCGCCGCCACTCCTTTGGTGGCGCATTACGGAATGCAGGTGTCATAACGTTTTCAGGCAGCGAGTATATTCTTAAGTAAAGCAAATCTTGACTTGCAAACCTGAATATGATACACGCAGCATTTTTTTGCGATACTATTTCATTCCTCTGCATGTACTTACAGTGTACATGCAACAAACAGTTGCCCAAATGGGATACATTTTTTTTATAGAAGAATTTAAGTCTGCAGATATATTTGAATGGGCTCTTTGGGATCCCTTTATTCTTGTTTTTTCCATATTCGCTACAAGCGTCTTGTTTACTGTAGGCCCTATGTGTATTTTGTGTTGACATTGTCAAAGGAGTTTTAATATAAACTGCTAAAAAATTTCTTCATTTTACGGAAAAATGCCTGTAAAATGTATCCAGGTGTCAGTAAACTTTCCGTAAATTACAGACACTGGGATTTTCAAAAATGGACTTTCGTAAATTTCACGTAACCTCTCAGCTCATTTTCTAGTTAGTTGTCTGTACTTCCAGTTTAAAATAAAAAGAAATAATATAAAAGTATTTAATTTTTGTTATGTGGGTGTTCTACTGTGTATAAAAATATATTTAAAAGAGTTAACATAAACAACACTTAGGCAAGGTTTTAACCCGAGACAAAAAGATGCAAGTTCACGACTCTAAATCACTCACCTATAACTCTCATATGTTGTCTGTGACATATTACTTTCTATTTCTGCTATAATCAAATTAGCTACTTGATAAGTTTTTAAGTTAAAGTATTTTTTTTAAGTGTTGCAAAATTTTACAGACACCTGATACTACTTTTAAATGTTTGATATAATAGGTCACAGGGCATGGATAACTTCAACTACAACAGAATAGATAATTTTCTGGTTACAGTGACGAAGAAAGCTTCGTGTAGACTCAGCATTGTTCGTCCCCAAAACCTGAAGCTATAGGATACACGTAGACGCTCCATATTTTGTATTCACGGACTTAACTCCGTTTTTCGTCATTACGGATTGCGTTTCCGTATATTTACTGTACATTTCCGAATATTTACGGGGTTTTTTAACGGTGTAAGTGGCAGATTCTGAGGAGGCGTAAATCGACCGAAACAATTATTATGAGTTTGTTTTAACGTCATCGCTGTAATTTAATCNGAGTTTGTTTTAACGTCATCGCTGTAATTTAATCGTACATTTGAGAGCGACATCTGAAAAGGAGTTCATCGAACCACAAAAAGAATTTAAATAATCACGAATTGTGATAACTTAAAACAACATTATGGCCTCTGCAAAAACAACATGGCCGTACAACAGTCGTNTTCTCGGAATTTGCTCTATGATAATTTTTGGGCGTGTTACATGAAGAAATGCTCAAAACCTCCCATCAGATAAAACGTATTGCAGAAAACGGGAATTTTCATCATAGGGATGACACTATCTTATTTCATACCTGCATTACTGGTACGACTACCTTCCACTCAAAGAAGAGGACAACAGCCGGCACCGGTGAAAATTGAGCAAATCTGATAACCATCCTGGATATTCCACGTTCAAGTATATCTCTGTTATAAATGCTTTATTCAAACATATATTAATCGAACTGTTGCCGCCGCCACTCCTTTGGTGGCGCATTACGGAATGCAGGTGTCATAACGTTTTCAGGCAGCGAGTATATTCTTAAGTAAAGCAAATCTTGACTTGCAAACCTGAATATGATACACGCAGCATTTTTTTGCGATACTATTTCATTCCTCTGCATGTACTTACAGTGTACATGCAACAAACAGTTGCCCAAATGGGATACATTTTTTTTATAGAAGAATTTAAGTCTGCAGATATATTTGAATGGGCTCTTTGGGATCCCTTTATTCTTGTTTTTTCCATATTCGCTACAAGCGTCTTGTTTGCTGTAGGCCCTATGTGAATTTTGTGTTGACATTGTCAAAGGAGTTTTAATATGCACTGCTAAAAAAATTTCTTCATTTTACGGAAAAATGCCTGTAAAATGTATCCTGGTGTCAGTAAACTTTCCGTAAATTACAGACACTGGGATTTTCAAAAATGGACTTTCGTAAATTTCACGTAACCTCTCAGCTCATTTTCTAGTTAGTTGTCTGTACTTCCAGTTTAAAATAAAAAGAAATAATGTAAAAGTATTTAATTTTTGTTATGTGGGTGTTCTACTGTGTATAAAAATATATTTAAAAAAGTTAACATAAACAACACTTAGGCAAGGTTTTAACCCGAGACAAAAAGATGCAAGTTCACGACTCTAAATCACTCACCTATACCTCTCATATGTTGTCTGCGACATATAACTTTCTATTTCTGCTATAATGAAATTAGCTACTTGATAAGTTTTTTAAGTTAAAGTATTTTTTTTAAGTGTTGCAAAATTTTACAGACACCTGATACTACTTTTAAATGTTTGATATAATAGGTCACAGGGCATGGATAACTTCAACTACAACAGAATAGATAATTTTCTGGTTACAGTGACGAAGAAAGCTTCGTGTAGACTCAGCATTGTTCGTCCCCGAAACCTGAAGCTATAGGATACACGTAGACGCTCCATATTTTGTATTCACGGACTTAACTCAGTTTTTCGTCATTACGGATGGCGTTTCCGTATATTTACTGTACATTTCCGAATATTTACGGGGTTTTTTAACGGTGTAAGTGGCAGATTCTGAGGAGGCGTAAATCGACCGAAACAATTATTATGCGTTTGTTTTAACGTCATCGCTGTAATTTAATCGTACATCTGAGAGCGACATCTGAAAAGGAGTTCATCGAACCACAAAAAGAATTGAAATAATCACGAATTGTGATAACTTAAAACAACATTATGGCCTCTGCAAAAACAACATGGCCGTACAACAGTCGTTGGAACCACACTGGAGAGGGTCGCCCGTCACCACACATTCGCCAGGAATATTCCAACGTACCCTCTGAGCACTGGGTCCGCCTCGCCTCGTTCTACGCTGTACGAATTCCCTCCAAATACACCGAAGAGCCAAAAAAAACTGGTATGGGCGTGCGTATGCAAATAACAGAGGTATGGAACCTATCAGAGTAACGTGATGCGGTCGGCAGCTAGATCGCTTACTGCTGCTACACTGGCAGGCTATCAAGATTTAGGTGAGTTTGAACGTGGTGTTATAGTCGGCGCACGAGAGATGGGACATAGCATCTCCGAGGTAGCGATAACATTTGGATGTTCGCGTACGACCATTTCACGAGCGTACCGTGAATATCGGGAATCCGGTAAAACATCACATCTTCGACATCGCTGCGGCCGGAAAAAGATCGTGAAAGAACGGGACGAACGACGACTGACGAGAATCATTAAACGTGACAAACGTGCAACCCTTTCTCAAATTGGTGCAGATTGGATTTATGGACTGCCCTGCAGGATTCATGGTGTGAATTGCCTCCTGCATACCTTCAGACATAAGTCGAGTCCATGCCACGTCGTCTTGCGGCACTTTTGCGTGCTCGAGGGGAGGGGGGGTACACGATATTAGACAGGTGTACCAGTTTTTTTGCTCTTCAGTGTATATAAACATGACCATACTTGGCTCCCATTGTGATGTCACCATATACACTAGCGCAGTCCTAATTCCCAGTAGCCTACAGTACACTGAGCTATCTACCCTCGACGAATATATATGAAGTTTCTTATTTGTGTGGGAGTTCTTGATGAAGTAGTCGCCATATTTGTTTCGTTTTGGTTGTGAACGTTTTGTGAAAGTTACAAATATCTCCACTTTGAGAAGTCAGTAAGTTTTTACAAAATTTAATTTAAAAGGAAGTAAACCGTTTTAGGTCACATTGTCGCCCACTAATAGCTTGCGTGTATAATTGTGTAAATTTAATAATACTGATGCCAATGATCAGATGTTCCAAAGACTTTATATTTATAGCCCTCTACAATACTGACTGATAAACGAGACAAAATACACGATATATTTTGTTTGTTATTTGTTCTGTACTTGTTAGCAGAGATTTTAGGTATGAATCGTAACACGTTCATGTCTTCATGAAGCAAAATATTCTGTTTTCTCATAGTTGATGCTATTGACGTCAGAACGTTCAACCCGTCCGAATAGTCTAGATATGCCACGGCATGTAAGCATATGTACATACTTAAAAACATACTGACAATTTGAATACAGCCTTAATTACTTAAGAGTGGACAGATACCGCCGTTCTATTCGTGTGTTGTAGGTACTGCCAAGAAATCGTCTTACTATGACTATTTAGGGGATAAATTAACAGTTTTAAAANCTATTCGTGTGTTGTAGGTACTGCCAAGAAATCGTCTTACTATGACTATTTAGGGGATAAATTAACAGTTTTAAAACAAACCTCTGAGAAAATAAATCCCTTCTTGTGACACTGCACATTTCTAACGTGAATACTGACTGGAGTATTAGCAGTATTACTGATACCAAATGAAGAAAAAGTTCAATGTTTTGAAGAACTTTGCAAAATCAAAATGAGAAGAAAANCTATTCGTGTGTTGTAGGTACTGCCAAGAAATCGTCTTACTATGACTATTTAGGGGATAAATTAACAGTTTTAAAATAAACCTCTGAGAAAATAAATCCCTTCTTGTGACACTGCACATTTGTAACGTGAATACTGACTGGAGTATTCGCAGTATTACTGATACCAAATGAAGAAAAAGTTCAATGTTTTGAAGAACTTTGCAAAATCAAAATGAGAAGAAAAAAAAAAGTAATAGTTCGTCGTTTTGGCATTATGGACGACTAACTGGCGTATAGGAACAAATTTTGTTCGTGACAACCTCACAATATAATTTGCTGATAATGCAAGGATACAAGTAATTTATCTCGGGGAAACACAAATGTAACACGCAGCAGGGTACGCGATATGAAGAAAGAAAAAACTGAAAAGAGCTTTCAAAAATGTTCAATTAACCGTCAGCCACGAACGCCCACACACACACACACACATATATATATATATATATTTTTCTTTACGGGGCTTGGTACGGTCGTTGTTTTGTGCTTCTGTAAAGATGAAGAAGGTCAAGATTATTCATGTGTGTATTTGACGTGTTCACCGTTACAACTAGGGTTGCCAACCGTACTATAATATATAGTATTGTACTATATTTTATCCGCGTGTACTATATACTATTGAAGAAATCTATAGTACGCAAAAATACTATATTTCGGTCGGACCTTACAATGTGCTTCGGGTTGGCCAGTTCTAATAAATTACTTTTAATTATTATTACATAGCAACACCACTTAGAAAACTTTATGAACGCAACTTACGACTTTGCTTCGACTGACACGTTTTGCGTGTTTCCGAACGTGAGAACTGTCACTGTCAATGTCAGTGGTTTGTTTTTACCGCGTTTTTACTAATCTGTGGTGTGATTTTGTTTTGGTCACCAAAAATTGCTTAACGAGAAATAAATAATAATAAATTGTTAAAGTAAACAACGGAGGGCGAATGTGATAGTGAAAGTGCGCTGTTGTTAACCCCTACTAAAAAGCGGAAAGTCCATAAAAGAGAAATAGAGCCAGTCTCACCTTAAATAAAAAATGAACTCATTTACTATTTACGTGCAATAAAGCATTTGATACTTTTATTATGAATAATAAATTATTAATGAGTGCACAAAGTGCAAAAAAATATAGCTTTTGTAAATAAGTAATAAATTTGGTGTTTAATAAGCATACCTTACACTTTTTTTTATCCTTTTTCCTTAAAATACTATATTTGCTTTCAGTGTACTATATTTTTTATATCTTGGTCTGAAAAAAAAACAGTTGGCAACTCTAGTTACAACCGACCGGCACAACTGAAGTGTATCAGCGCAGGACGTAACACTTTCCGCGTGGTTTTCGCGTTACTACCTGAAATTTATGGCATTTTAATACGACAGATCTGAGCCTACTTTTACTATTGTCAAAAATAGTAAAATAACTAGTTGGGGACTGTCCAAAATTGTTTTATCGATCCGTTTTTCGAGTAAGGACTGCATATTATGGCGAATTAACCAGAGCATACGAAACTAGAGCCTCCGTGTCTTACGATAATGCCTAGACGACCTCGGCTACGTAGGTTGCTGCTAATGACACTTCAAGTGAGCGGACTCGCCATAATACACATAGAACGCGCGCACGTGAATTACGCCCGACAAATACAGCTGCAAAAGCGCACTTGATACCCGACATCTTACTTTCCACCTCCCCTTTTCCTTTTTCATGCACTGATCAAAGTGGTGACCGCAACATCAATGCTATACTGGGAACTTGAACTCAAGACACATTCGTTGGCAAATTTTGAAGTGCTAACGCCATTCACAGGGGCTTGCAACGTGACAACGTTCTCACAGTGAGGCCTATAAATGTAAATACTTAAAAACACATTAATACAATACAATGCGTTATTACAGTCGACTTATATACCTACGAAGACCTCACCTGTCAAAACTTATAAAAAATGTTACTCACTCACTTGGCAAGCCAAATGCAGAATGACTTGCACGAAAAAATGAAAGACCAACCAAAAATATTTATAAAAATAAATTCAACTAACCAAGAAAATGAAATGAAACAAACATACCCTACAGTGCGACAAATCGCTATGAAGCTATAGAGATTTTTTCTCGTAAACGTTAATTTGCAGTAATGTTGTGCTAATAAAATTATAAACAGGTAAAACATGCTTGTTGCAGTTATATTTTAAGTTAACTTAATTAGGAACGTCTTATTTAGTTAATTTACTTTTAATTTGTTTAGAATTGATGTTTAACTGAAGTAAATATGACATATAATGTATTTGTTGCAAACCAACCTATGACTGAACGTGGATCGTGGATCAACGAGTCAACAAATAAAAAGTCCTACTCCAAATTACTAGACGTGAAATCTGTTGGAGAGTAAATTCGAATTACCACAACTACACTTGTAAAGCCTATTTCTATTGGTCGGCCATCTTGCCTTTTCGGCCTATAACAGTGCTTCATACACAATCCTGTTATCTTCTACTGTGATAGATACTGAATACGCGTGTGAGCATCGTCTCCTAATAAAACTAATATAAAACATTAAAAAAACTATGTCCGAGTTAATTTAAAAACCTTCACAAAATCATGTCTCTAATTACTCCAGAGGAGCGCGCCAATAAGATACAGCTGAGATATCGGAATGGTGTAGCGAGATTTAAAATCCGCGGGTTATGTGTATATTGCAACTCTGTTCTTTCTGGTGAATACTAACTACTCCATACAGCCTTCCACTACATGGAGCTAACCACCGTCTACTTACACACAAACCTGCGGTAAAATGAAAGTTGTGTAGAATGAACAAAATAATATATTAGAATCATTTAGACCTTAAACATTTCAACCGTTTTTCTTTTTAACCCCAGAAACAAAAACGTATGACGGGACACTCTTTATTTTGTAGCTATAACATTAATTTAAGTCACGATGAATGTCGATTTTATTAAAACTGCAATAAATATTTCATTTTTAATTAAAACTATAATCCAGTCTCACGTATCGATAACCATTAACTGAAACAATAGGCGGATCGACCAAAACCTTATGCAACAACTTACATACGACGTCGCCGACAACCACAACAATTCCGGGAAGTTTTAACGTACCTAAGACGAACTAGCAACATACTCAGCATTATAAAATTTTCATTTACGTCAAATACTGAGTTTTACGTCGGGGCCTGGTAGCAGTGACCGTTGCAACGCCACCACACTGATGTGGTGCGAGTTAATGGTTAATGCAAACCACAGTTAAACATAGAGGTGGTGGGGTCATGATTTGGGGGTGCATGTCGGCCTCAGGAGTGGGGGAACTGGTTTTCATCGAAAGGAATATGGACAGAATCGTATATCTTAAAATACTCAAAGACAATCTAAAGAAGAGTTCAGAAAAACGAGGCATTGCAAATTATTTTTACTTTCAACACGACAATGACCCCAAGCATACGGCGGAAATTGTACGTCTGTGGCGGCTTTGCAACACTCAACATACTTTGAAAACACCTCCTCAGTCACCAGATGTGAATCCGATAGAACATCTTTGGAGTAAGTTGGAGAAAAGACTGAACACCACATCATCAACAAATCACAACTGAAAGAGTTACTTCAGAAAGAATGGAACAAATTTGGCTCGAATATTACACGGAACCTTGTGCATTCCATGCCAAAAAGGCTTAAAGCAATAATAAACAGGAAGGGTATGCAAACTAAGTATCGAGATCAATATTAATGGTTTTGTTTTATAATTGTCCGGGAATGGACAAATATTTCTGTACGCGCAAAAAATGTCCCTCAAGGAAACTTCCTGTATTATTTTCGTTTTCTGTATACAATGCATTCTTTTTCTACAATCCGAAGGTTTCATTTATCTATTCCTGACACCTCTGCTGACAATCACTTATTTAATATTTCAATTTTCGCCAGAATATTGATGTTTTGCTTACCATTCTCTCTGGACGAATACTTTTGTTCATTGCTGTGTATGGTAGCATTTCTTCACTTGCTCAGGAAAGAGTCAAATGCTCACGAAAGAGTCAAATGCTCAGGAAAAAGTCAAATGTTCAGGAAAGAGTCAAATGTGTAAAACAGTTCCCAAATGTGTACAGTAGCGACGCTGAACATTCCTATATTTGCAGCCTGAAATATGGTTTTATTTACATATAATTTAGGGGTTAAAAACTTCCGTTGCAATTTAGGAAGTTTACCAGAATTATTTTAGAGTGATACTCTATACTAGCCAATGCACCGCGACGCCCGGCGGCCTTAGTGCGCCAAGAATTACCACCTGGGGCGCCGCGTTATGTTGCACAATACACTTTTGTGTATATTTAGTTTACTAAATGTGTGTAGTTTTTTCACAGCTTGTCCTACTGCATTATAAGTAGCATATATATATATATATATATATATATATATATATATTTGAGAGTTCGTACTCTAAAATTGATGTTCAGCTAAATGTCAAAACATGCAAGATTTTATCAAATATTCCGTAAGAGGGCCGCGGAAAAAAATTTAGCTTGTCAGGGAAGCCATCAATTCACGAAGTTTGAAAGGATATACCGTCGAAAAGATAATTTATGCGCGTAACCAGAAGTACAATTTCATGACTGTAAGATACATGTGGTCTAACAGCGAGCCTGCCGAGTTACAAAAAGTTTGCTCAAAGTAACATCGCGCACGGAAGGCGGCTGCAGAGGCTGTGGGTGTCCGGGATAACGCGGCGATGAGCGAGGGGCGTGCCCGGAAACGACATCCCTCGGGCGGCCACCGGGTGGACACGTGCTCCTGAACCCGCCCTTATCTCGGCAATTAACCTCCCCCCTTTCTCCCCTCCGTAAAGTCCTTCGGCATCCCCGCAGGCCAGGGGCGGGGCTAATCACCGGCCGGGACAATGTCGACCCGGGCCGCAGAGTCCGGGAGCTATTACTGGGATCAATCCCTGCGGCGTCGACCCCGGTATCGGGGAGCAAAGCCCCAGCAACCCCCCTCCTCTTCCCATCCACCCTCACCTCCATTCTCCGAACATGGGGGCGTAAGTCGCTTGCGGCTAGGTGGACATGACGACTGGCGTGACGTCGCTAATTCGAAGCGACGCTACCCACATATATCAGGCTCAAAAGAGGCTAATGCTACCTCCCTGGCCTTCGGTACACAACACACACTTCAAAAGGAGACGATAATACATCACAAAATTTCCGAACGTAGTTCAACGAAGAAACAAGATAAACCAATTCGTGTGAAAGTCGATCAACTTAGCCAGTACTCAGGACACCTGACTGGTTGGTGGTCTTAGATCCTCGCCCGGTGTGGAATATTTCCTTCCCGAATTCGTGAGCGATGGATTGTCATTCAGTTCCGAACTGCGAGAAACAATGATATACTGGGCCGAACATGCACCTTGTCTACTCTTACAGTAAGTGACACACGAGAAAAAAAAATATTAGCAGCGGGTTTTGCCTCTTTGCAGATTGCGTACCGTAAAGTGAGCCTGCACCCAAGACTTCCACAAAAAAAACTGGTAGCTCTGTCTCCCATGCCGCAAATGTCTCAGTNCGTAAAGTGAGCCTGCACCCAAGACTTCCACAAAAAAAACTGGTAGCTCTGTCTCCCATGCCGCAAATGTCTCAGTGCATAACTGTTTATAAATTTTTCGTCAAAAAGTAGGGACAGGATAATGAGGATTTGGAGACAGAAAAGGAGAAAACAAAATTCCTTACTCTGACTCTTTACGCTAGCAGTCAATATATATTTCTTCACTGTGTACTTGTGGTTATTGCAATTAAATATTTTCCGCATACCTGTCAAATTGCAGACAAACGATACAAGTGTATGTTAACACGCACAGATGCCCCAAATACGAACGCACAAAACTCATTGTCGTCATATGTTCATCAAATTATTAGAAGCAGAAGTACAACATGTGAATATAAACGAAATATACGGCCTACATAATATCCAAAGTTAGAATTGCCGTTGACGAAAAAGGTGACAGATACAATTTGGCAACTGCTGTGATTTAGGAAAGGTGGCTTGCGACTTTCAGATGGTATCATCTGCACGTTTCTATATTTCGTTTTGGAAACAGATTTAGTTAACTACTTCTCTATACAAGTGATTCACACTGGCGTCAGCGAATGTCATGTGCGACTTCACGTGTACGGCACCCAGCTGGAACCAATATCATGGATGATTTACAAAAGTTATTGTGTGATACGACATATCTACAATGCAGATAGGCAACTCTGTTACGAAAAAATAACACAATAAAGTTACCTCGCAAGAAAGAATAATATACCATAATTAAAGTACTGTAATCGTGACATTGAAAATAAAAACTTGGCATGTGTAACAACACAGCGACATTTAGTTACAGAAATTAATTTTTTTTTTTTTTCAGTCCATGGCAGCATATCACAAAAGTATACTTGGAATACTCGTTCAAATAAATAACTAAATTTAAAAAAAGCTACAANAATTTTTTTTTTTTTTCAGTCCATGGCAGCATATCACAAAAGTATACTTGGAATACTCGTTCAAATAAATAACTAAATTTAAAAAAAGCTACAATATTTGAAGGAAAAAAAATTGAAATAAACAATGCATGTATGTTCCTTACCCTCCATAATAGCAGCTTACTAATACAGGGATATTCTGAACTCTAGGCCTAAACGCTGCGAGATTTTATGCAAAATGAGAAATTTAACATAACACTACTTACGAAATGACCTACAATGGTCACTACGGTTATTAATGGNATTTTATGCAAAATGAGAAATTTAACATAACACTACTTACGAAATGACCTACAATGGTCACTACGGTTATTAATGGAGGAGCACGCCGTCGATATCACGATTTTCATATGACTATACTTCCAAATAATTACAAACTGCTTGGGATGAAACAACCAATACCTAAATATAAAGTATTTTCCTGAAATCAAACACTTGTAAAATTCTGTAGATTCTATTATTATCTTCCATTAAGAAAATAAGACGCTGCGACGACAGGTTGCATAACCGACAGAAACGCGATGCTTCATGTCAATCGCAAAACTTTCATCTCATCCAAAGTTTCAAAGCTTTATAGGATAACAACAAGACTCCCCCAATCTTCTCAATGATAGGAGAGGGAAGAGGGGGATGAAAGTACCCATCAAACTTTCACAGATAACATGTATCAATTCTATAAAACACTATCCCGGCACTGGTTGCATGTCAAGTATTTAAAAATATTCTAAAATAAAATGGATTGACGTCGCCACAAGCCAGTGGAAAACTCCAGATTGCTTGAGCATCTAGGACGGCGTTGCTGTCAGTGAAGTGGAGTTTGCAGGGCGTACCTGCAGGGCGTACCTACAAGGCCGCTGTTGTCTATTGTGATAGCGAATGGATGGCATATATTGTCCTAGTGAGGTTTGTTTTGTGGAAGAAAAGTAATTTTGCAGGACAGTATCACTATGACGATATCTGGTCATATATTTTCCACGTTGTGTTTACCTTATGTTGAAAGAATCATTTTCCCAGCAATAACACATATGCGTTCACCAATTTGAACATAAATTCTTGGTCTGCGGTTGATATTCACTATAATTTCCCCTAAATATCCTTCCATTGGTTAGGAATGATTATGATTCATATCTTATACCGGGTCCTTTTGAGGTATTTTAACCTTTTCTAGCGCCCGAATGTTCACATTTTTTTTAATCCGGTATTTTGCACGTGTATCAGCGATATTTCTGATATTTCTAATAATTATTCCACCATAATTGCATGTTCTGCCATTCTTCAGTAAGGCAACAACTAGTCTCTTGATTTTCATCACAATGCAATTCGAGACTACTTATTTTAAGATTTTGTAACATTCAGCGATCGACGACGATGGTATTCTGACGATCACTGTACACCCACAGCTATTTCAACAAACTGAGAAGGTCTACAAAATTGTGAACTCTACCAAGTTATTATTTGAAGATAAATATCGACAATTACATTGGCATAATTTAAGATCACACGTTCTTACGAAAGATTTTATATTCACTCACTAGATACAGTAAAATTTTAATTAAAAGTTTTATTTAAGAAAATATTTTTAACACGGACGGTTAAGAAAAGGATTTTGGAGTTCCAGTTCGAGGCCAAACTGCGTCATAACCTACACCCTGTTTTAGAACATAATTTCATCCACTGCCAAGTCGTCAATCATAATACAGCTTTCTCAGTTCGTCGATGAAGAGGTGCTGGCGTAGTGGCGAAGGTGGAAGGAGAGCGAAGAATAATATCGGCAGACAATACTAGTAATTAAGACCTCCTGTGACGAGGCACGTGAAACGCTAACGAGAGAAAGAATGGGGGAATCGGGAAGCAGGGAATAAGTGCTTGAAATCGGAGGACTAATTTATTCCTAATTGGGATGGCGCAAACCGGGCGGAATATAACGAGATAATGAAGAGCCCGTTTAATTTCGTAAAAATATGCAGAAAAAATTGGAAATCAACTTCCCTTTGATACCAGCCATCTTCATATTATCATTTTTTTTTTTTTTCCTTTTATGTATCAATAGGATGGAATATTTCCTTCTAGTGGCCAAGTTAAACACACAAGAGTATGATACCACTGCTTAAGTTTCTATTTAGTTCACGGTCGCAGAAACTATAAAATGGCTCCTCTTCGTGATAATTATTGTAGATTACGGCTTTAGGCAGAAGTATTAGATAAAGCTCCATAAGAATATCATAAGACTATCATGTCTTGGTGGATGAATTGTGAGTTTGTCAAAGGAACGTCTTCTGAACACATTCGCGGCTTCGTCTAAGAACGCGAAAAACCAAAATGCAACGCGACAAATGAATTCATTCCGATATTATTTTCCTAATAACTGCCACATTGAATAAAATGAGGGAGAGGTCAAGTAATTTTTTCACAATGGTAATAGCATAATACATTTTGCAGCGCACCACTAAGAAACTGATCATCGAATCAGAGTACGTTAATTATTTTTGCTTAAATGTGTATTTCCCAAATGTAAAAAAGAACGCGTATATTATCAGAGCACACATAAAGTTAAGCGAGATAATCTGAAATGAAAGGATTAATGAAGTGGAAACCTAGATTTCTTCTACACTTTCACTGTCCGGGAAGAACAAAAAATACATCTACACCTGCGAATCTTAAATATAAAAAAAAGTCGCCGTCATCTCCTTTACCCAGCGACAATATAAAAACCAAGTCAAATTATAGCGACAAAGTAAATTTGGGGTGTGTGACCCCACCCTCCTTCCCACCCTCACCGGGTTGGGAACAGAGTGCCAACAAACACCTGCTTAAACCGGCGCCATTTTTCTGTGCGCAACGCAGCATGCTATTTCGCCGCCCCCTCTCCGTATCCCTCCCAGAATCTTTCCTCCATCCCCCCCCCCCTCGGCCCTTCGTCCAAATTCAAAACAAAATACAGCTGTGGTTATTCCCGTACAACGGCGCGTTGCCGCCACCCCACTACATTTTACCCTTCTCCCCCTTCAACCAACCTCACCATGCCACGCGTTTCACAGAGGGACCAGCATTTCCGTTTTCCGCCGCGTGAAATTTGCAGAGTCGCCCTTAATCAGCCCGGCAACCCCTCCCGCACTTCTTTCTTCGACGGAAATAGGGAAAGGGGCGAGAGAAACTGCCAACAGGCGTGGGTGCTACCTCGAGATAAGAGGGGGGGAAAAAGCTGCGACGGCGCTTATTTCTCATCCCGCAGTCGAAAATGAGAGGCGAAGGCACGAGTAGAATACGTGGGTTTCCGAGCACTACGTGCTACCAGGATATATCCGTAACCCTTTCGTTGGCTTAACGGTTGCCAGGATTCCTTCTTTAGTTTCCAAAAATAGCAATGACCGAGCTTTGCACACAGAGACACTAAAATTTACTATCACTACTAACTGCAAAAGCACGCGGGGCCAACGTTACTCACTCAAAACCTAAAGCACTAACGTGTAACGAGAAACAGCTGTTATGTTTATTTTCGCACCGCAAACGATGTAATAATTCTCATTACAAGGAGCTTGCTTGAGCTCGCCAAAGAAACGAAACCTAGCTCATACTCTCCCCACAAGAAAATACTCTTTAAAATGGAGCTTTCGAATATAATTATCAATCATACACACGCTCAGTATAGCAATAAGCTTTCAAATGCATACATTTTTGACGACGTTAATATCGAGTTAGTGGAAATAATTAAATAATTTAAGAAGTACGTAGATTATTTCCAATTTATGAAAGTCCAAACGTCAAGTACTCTGGGCGATGTTACATGGTTTGAATGAACACTAGACACGCGTACCTTTTCAATGGCTGATTCCGACGATTTACCGAGTTTGATATTGTTTACTAGCTAACAATGGACGATATCTTTCTCCAGCCACAGTCCCGTCGATCCGCACACTAACTCGCTAAGTTTTGTATCATGGGCTGATTATACGGTGCCATAATTAACTATGTGCTAAACGTATAACCACAAGGTGCAAGGCAAAATGTGATTTTGTAAACGGGGTAAAGACTTGAATGTGCTGAAAACAATCAAGTGAACTATGGATACATAACACGTAAGAAATATGCGCAGTTATGTTAACATAGGCCTAAAAGCCAAATATTTTACATTACTTCAAAAAATTTTAACTGTGGAGAGAAATGTTACAGCTATACGTACTTAATGTCGATANCCAAATATTTTACATTACTTCAAAAAATTTTAACTGTGGAGAGAAATGTTACAGCTATACGTACTTAATGTCGATAAAACTTACCATTTCATACAGGAAAATTCATGTGAATTGCTAAGTTGGAGCTCTAGTTTGTAGATGCCACACTAAAACCAACATGTTGCAGTCATAACTTCCTGTTACATACGGCCACTCCGCGTCCTTGCCCCGGCCTCTCTACACGGGCGTGCGAAGCACAGTGCTCCAAGGGGCATCATTGCTGACAGGAGAAGCGCGCGCAGAGTTACAAAATGTGTGTTCCTACACAGCTGACGCACGCGCTAGTGATACGGCAACACAGGTATCGAATGCAACCGAAAGGTTGTTTGTTGGTGGTGTTGAAGTTACAAATAAAATAAGGAAGCGGTCCAGCCGGGATGAGTCACGACGCGTTTTGCTTGCTTACAGCTGTGAGTACAGGTCCACTGCCCCATGCTACCAGCCCACCTAACATAATCATATTTGCACATTATTTCTTGGCGTTTCTGGGTTACTTTCCATTGCATATGCTATATCACTGAATTCCTCTTTTGCACGTACTTTCATAAGCCGTTGAACTAAACGTATGTATCCCGAGGAAACATCACATGTGGTTTAATTATTTGTGTCCAAATACGTGTTAAGAATAGTCACTTGGCGGCAAATTACTTACCCCCGTACCTAATTTTATTTAGCGAAGAGCGCATTTCGTTATCTGCAACAGTTCTGGAAATTTTGGTGGTGTCCACGTTAGGCGGACCACCCTGTGTGTGTATTGTATATTATATATATATATATATATATATATATATATATAGCCTACTGATATTATAAATGCGAAAGAATGTGTGTGCGTGTGTTTGTTTGTTACCACTCAGCTCCATAACGAACGGATTTTGATGAAAATATGTATGCAGGTACTTTAGGTCCTGGAATAGGACATAGGATACTTTTTATACGGGTCCTGTTGAATAACAACAAAACATTATTCTGCAACGGCTGGGAACGTGACCTAATTTTTTTTTTTTTCCTCTGGTGTCAAGAGTTCATCAGGCAGCCCAAGGATCTCTGAAATAATTTAACAACTGCTATCAAGCGATAACAACCGGGACCTAATATTTAACGTGACCTCCGAAGCCCGGAAGCGCTCAGATGTTATGCCACTAAACGGTCACCCATTCAAATGTGTGCTGCTGGGAACTTTGCTTAACTTTGGTGATCGATTAAGATCCCTCAGCCAAGCGCACAAAGTAGTACCTAGGTACACTTATTTCTAAAGCTACAACTTGATGAAACTCACGTTTTGATTTTCATGCATCGAAAGCGGAAATGTGGTAACTACGCGATAGTTGCACAGATACACTCCAAAAACAATACCTTACTTCTTGGCTATCGGGTAAAAAATATTTCCTTCATTTTAGGTTGCCGTAATCAGTTAAAAACCTAGGCCAACATAGTATAATTTTACATTTCTGTTTTCACATAAATTAATTGTCTTTTCCCAATTTATTTATTAGTGTATCACTGTAAAACTCAATTGTACCCGGGCGAAGCCGGGCCGGTTCGCTAGTTA